>CAKNYM010048826.1:42293-63018 GCA_932195095.1 Andricus curvator
ATTACCATAGTTCCCTTATTCTTCAATGGAATGTATTAATATTATAGTTCAATCGATTCGACGCAAATCAACACATCTCTTCCGTTCTTGCATCAACTTCGAAATATGTTAATGAAAAATTTTTACTATAAGAAACAGATTTTCAAACTATATAAATTACCATAACTTCCCTACTCTTCATTAAAATTTATTAATATTATAGGTCAATCGATTTCTTTCGAACCAAGGAATCTTTTATATTCCTGCATCAACTTTGAATTATGCTAATGAAAAAAGTTTTACTATAAAAAACCGTATTTTGAAATATGATGCATTACCGTAGCTTCCTTACTCTTCAATGGAATGTATTAATATTATAGGTAAATCGATTCGACGCAAATCAACACATCTCTTCTGTTCTTGTATCAACTTTGAATTATGTTAATGAACAAAGTTTTACTATAAGAAACATATTTTCAAAATATATAAATTACCATAACTTCCCTACTCTTTATTAAAATGTATTAATATTATACGTCAATCGATTCGTTTCCAACCAAGGAATCTTTTATATTCTTGCATCAACTTTGAATTATGCTAATGAAAAAAGTTTTACTATAAAAACCCGTATTTTCAAATACTATGCATTACCATAGCTTCCTTACTCTTCAATGGCATGTATTAATATTATAGGTCAATGGATTCGATGCAAACCAACACATCTCTTCTGTTCTTGCATCAACTTCGAAATATGTTAATGAAAAATTTTGACTATAAGAAACAGATTTTCAAAATATATAAATTACCATAACTTCCCTACTCTTCATTAAAATGTATTAATACTATAGGTCAATCGATTCATTTCGAACGAAGGAATCGTTTATATTCTTGCATCAACTTTGAATTATTATGCTAATGAAAAAAGTTTTACTATAAAAACCCGTATTTTCAAATATTATGCATTACCATAGCTTCCTTGCTCTTCAATGGTATGTATTAATATTATAGGTCAATCGATTTGACGCAAACCAACACATCTCTTCTGTTCTTGCATCAACTTTGAATTATGTTAATGAAAATTTTTACTATAAGAAACAGATTTTCAAAATATATAAATTACCATAATTTCCCTACTCTTTATTAAAATGTATTAATATTATAGGTCAATCGATTCGTTTCGAACCAAGGAATCTTTTATACTGTTGCATCAACTTTGAATTATGCTAATGGAAAAAGTTTTACTATAAAAAACCGTATTGTCAAATATTATGCATTACCATAGTTCCCTTATTCTTCAATGGAATGTATTAATATTA
This sequence comes from Andricus curvator, assembly GCA_932195095.1. Classification (NCBI taxonomy): domain Eukaryota; kingdom Metazoa; phylum Arthropoda; class Insecta; order Hymenoptera; family Cynipidae; genus Andricus; species Andricus curvator. The sequence goes on from CAKNYM010048826.1 coordinate 43,589, forward strand.
TAGGTCAATCGATTTGACGCAAAGCGACACATTTCTTCTGTTCTTGCATCAGCTTTGAATTATGTCAATGAAAAAAGTTTTACTATAAGTAACCGATTTTCAAAATATATAAAATACCATGACTTCCCAACTCTTTAATAAAATGTATTAATATTATAGGTCAACCGATTCGTTTCGAACCAAAGAATCTTTTATATTCTTGCATCAACTTTGAATTATGCTAATGAAAAAAGTTTTGCTATAAAAAACTCAATTTCAAAATATTATTGAGTGCAAAAAAATGCAATAAATATTTTTAGAAATCCTTAGGTCAGTTTCAACATATTAGTAAGGAAAATGAGCCCTTTAAATTTCATCAATTTATCTGCCACCGTTTTCTATTTATCGTGTTCACAATAAAGTGTGACATCCACACACATCCACACACACACACACACAGCCGGACAATTTCTTAGAACATTGTATTAGTCATTTTTAAATTGGAGAAGGTTCAATTAAATGAGTTTGAAAATTTTGGAAAATGTTACCATTACAAAGCTTCCTCTATGAGGAAGCAAAAATTGAAAAAATGATCCAAAAAATGTCCTAACTTCGGAACATAGAATTTTCGTTTTAAAGTGGTTTTATTCGATGTTTAAATGTACCCAAAAAAGTTTCATCCACTTAGCTCTTCTGAAACACATCCGTTTTCTATACTTAAGATATTAAAAAATCAAGGAGAAAAATTTGAAAAAACCCTTAATTTTAGACCTTATATTTTAAGACTCAACATGGTTTCATTTGATGTCCAAAGATACCAAAACAAGTTTCATCCTCTAATCTCTTCTGGAATACCCTCCGTTTTTACCCCTAAAATAATAAAAACTCTCAAAAAGTCTAAAAAATATCCTAACTACAACACTTGAAAGGTTATCACTTTGTATGATTCCACTGAATGTCCAAAGATGCGCAAAAAAGTTTCATTCACCTAGCTCTTCTGAAACACCCACTTTTTCCACTTACAAGATAATAGAAAATTGAAAAAATGATCCAAAAAATATCCTAACTTCGGAACCTAGAATTTGATGGTTTAAAGTGGTTTTATTCGATGTATAAATATACCAAAAAAACTTTCACCCACCTAACTCTTCTGAAACACCTCCGTTTTATATACTTAAAATATTAAAAAATCGAGGAGAAAAATAAAAAAAAGCCCTAAATTCGAGACCTCATATTTTAGAACTTAAAATTGTTTCATTTGATGTTCAAAGATACCAAAAAAAGTTGCAGTCCCTCATCTCTTCTGGAACATCCTCGTTTCCTACCTGTAAGATGATAAAAAATCTAAAAAAAAAAAACTTAAAAGAGTTATGGTTTTTTCCGGAAGTTATAGGGAATTGAACCTTTGGGCATCATTTTGGCATCAAATAATGAGAAAATTAAAATTATTTAGATTGCAGCAACTTTTTCCTCAATATCGGAAAAATAAAAAATTTATAATACAATATTAATAATATTTACTCACCATCGAACATTTAAATATTTAAATTCAACTCAAATTTATGGAAAAATATAAAGTAATAAAATCTTGTGCAAAATGGGTTCCTTTTTTTATTCATTTGTTGCTAAAATATGTTTAACATAAATTGATGTGAAATGAAAATGACTAATCGTTTTCAACATTGATTATTCATCAAAAATAGATTTTTTCTATACTTTGCTATCTATATTTTGATATAATTATGAGAAATTCCATTTTGAATCAGTGAAATTTTTAGGAACAATAAAAACAAAATTGCGGCTGTTTTTTTTCAAATTTGTGAAACCGGATATTCTAAAAAAAACACTGTTTGAAATTTTCATTTTTATTTAAGAAATAGGTTATTATTGTTAAACCACTGCTTCATATTGAAAAATTATTGTTAAATAATCAAATTTTCGTATTTTTATCATAAACGACAAAAGGTAGAGAAAAATGTTCACACAAAAATGTACACATCTTAAAAAGTTCTACAAAAAATATATCTTGCACCTTTGTGGTATTTTCGACTGTTTATGAGAAAAAATAAAAAATAATGGGAGTTTCCAGAAAAAATCATCTTTATTTTTTTTATCAAATTTTAAAAACATAAAAAGATGATTTTGAGAAAAACCACACCAATTTATATATTTCAATCTATTTACAAAAATTTAATTAATATAAAAAAGGCATCCTATTAGTTTTATGTGAGCTAAAATAGTTTTGAGGGGGAAAAAATATTTTTGTAATATCATTTTTGATTTTTTCTCGTCAATAGTGCAAAATATCACAAAAAAGCCTAAGTAATTTTTTTTTTGTAGAAATCTCGTAGATGTGCAAAATTTTTGTCGGAACATTTTTTTGTACTTTCAGTTGTTTTCGATAAAAATGCAAAAACTCAATTTTTCAAAAATAATTTCTTCAATATGAAGCAGTGGTTTACCGAACATAAAACTCTGGAGATATGTAGTAGATATTAGCATGTATTTCATGAAAAAGAACATATTCTAAACTAACTCAAAACACTCCTAAAAGTTTGAAAATTCATTAAAAATTTTAAAAAAAATTCTTAAAATCAGCTAGATTTCTATCGACCTATTAAGGAGTCTTTTACATTTTTTTAAATTAATTTTTTAAACTAAATATTATCAAAAAATTTTCCTAGAATTTTTCAAACTCTTTTGAAATTAAATTTTTTTTTATATTTTCAAAACTTTGACAGCTCCTAAATGAAGATAAATAAACTGCTAAATAAACTCCTATGAATCTTAAAGAAATTGGTTTATTATCTTGAAACCATTCAAAATACTTGAAAGGCTTCAAAATTTTATTTCGAAATCTTGAAAGATCTACATTTTTTCTTAAATTTTCACAAATCTCTTTTAAACTTCTGAAAATTTTTTAAAATGATTGGATTTTTTTTCTTCAAATTTGCTGAAAAATCTTTCCAAATTAAGAAACGTGGTTTAAATCATCCACGGTTTTTTTCTACATTTCTAGATTTCTTTTAGAACGTTATGAAATCTTTTAAAATTTCCTTGCAAAATTAATTTTTTTTCAAATAAAAAGTCATTTGAAATGTTACCAGGAAACAAAATTCTTAAGAAAGTCTTCAATTTCTTGTTTGAACAATTTTAGTTCGAAATTTTAGGAAATCATTTGAGAATTTTAATTTTCTTCTGATTTAAAATATGAAAATTTTTAATTTCTACCTTAGAGAAGAAGAAAAAAAGATATTCAATAATATTTTGCAGAAATTATATCATTAACGTAAAAATATATATTATTACTGAAATAAAAGACAAAGTTTGAGTGTTATTAAAAAAATAAATAAAATAAAATCATGGAAAACATGCGCCTTCTTTGATCAAATGTCGCAACCATCTTTATCGCTTACTGTTGAGTGCGCAGATGGATTTTCCCAGACTGTCTGGGAATTCGTGCAATAACAGCGCCCTATTCTTTACTTTAGATATTTATAAATATTTTTTTGAACCGATTTGAACATACTCACAACTTTTCTAAAATTCATCATATACTAAAATTGGTTTCTTACTTAAACTTTTTATACTCAATGCAAAACTTTTTTCCTCATACTATTATCGAGAATGACGAAACTCGTTTGCATTTAGTAATAACAAGTTGGAAATCTTCAACTAAAAGTCATTCCAGATTTATAAAATTTTACTACCCGTCCAGGATTCCATCACTATTTCCACACTTTTTGCAAGATAATTTTTTTCTTTTATGAGTGAAAATGTTTAACTATCAGGATCAGCATTCTAAACCTTAACATACGTCAGCAGGTTCTGTTTAGAGAATAATGCTACATTTTATGGGAAGTATTCCTAACCGCAAATGTGCTGGTGAGCCGGCAAACATAAACTTTATGTCCTTTCCGTACAGGCCTGGATTGTTGCGGGATACTGATGTTTAATTACGATGCTCAGGCCGTGGTTGAAAATTAGCCCTAAAGCAGTTATTTTCTAGACCGCTAATGCACATTGTTGCAGTTCTTGGGAATATCGAATATACACTACACAGAGTCCATTTATACCATATAAATTAAAATTCTATGAGTTGGTCGTGTTTAATTAAATATGTTGCAATTGAAAACACATACGGTACCCTGCTTTAAAAGTTTGAGAGGATTTACAAACAATTTAATAAATTTCAATCCGTTTTCTGTATCCGCAATTTCAGGAATTTCCTTTACATTCATATCAAACGCTTTTGATCGAAAGTCTATCAAAATGAATCATCATCTTTATCGGAAGTGTCCAGAGGTGTCCCGCTGAAAAATGAATTATTTTCTATCAAACTGTTGGATAGAATTGCTATTGATTTTGATCAAAGTGAAATGTGCCTGATTCCCAATAATTCCTACAATCTTCTATACCTTTTTCCTATCCACTTTAAAAACCAGACCCAAAATGTTCTACCAAATTCTATCAACAGCTTTCTATCAGAAGTCTTATTATTTTCCACCAAGATATTGATATTGTTATTCACGGATATAATTTGACAGAAATTGCCGAGATACTGATACGTAAGATTCAATAAAAAACTCGAGTGGATGAGATTTGATAGAATTTCAATGAGGAACTTCTGATAGAAAAGTATGAGATCTCTTGAGAAATAGAGTTGGATAAAAAGTTTCAAGATTCTAGAACAAAGGATATAATACAAGTGATGTGTTCTTAAGATTTGATAGAGTTTCAGTAAGATGCTGTTAATAGAATAGTATAAGATTTCTGTACGAAAATAATTTGATTGAAATTTCCAGCATTCGGAAAGATAGAGTTTCATACAACTCTTCTTCCGATGAGATTTGATAGAGTTTCATTGAGAAACTGTTGATATAATAGTAAAGGATTACCCAAAGAATAGAAATTGATACAAATATCCAACATTCTGAAGCATAGAATTTGATAAACTTTTGTCCATTTAAGATTTCATAGAGTTTCAATGAAGAACTGTTGATAGAAAAGTACAAGATTTATCAACGGATAGACTTGAATACAAATTTCTAAGATACTAGAACATAAGATTTGATACAAGTCATGTGCCAATAAGATTTGATTGCATTTCAATGATAAACTATTAGAATTTGATAAAAAATTTTGAAATTTTCGAAGATAGGATTTCGCACAAGTTCTGCGATGACAAGATCTGATAGAGTTTTAATGACAAACTGTTGATACAGTACTATACAATTTTTCAACATGTAGAATTTGATACAAAATTCTGAAGCATAGGAACTGATAAATTTTTGTCAGGATAAGATTTCATAGTGTTTCAATGAGAAACTGTTGATAGAAAAGTACAAGATTTATCAACAGATAGACTTGAATGAAGAGTTCTGTGATTCTAGAACATAAGATTTGATACAAGCCATGTGCCAATAAAATTTGATAGAATTTTAATAAGAAACTATTAGAATTTGATAAAAATTTTGGAAATTTTCGAAGAGAAGATTTGGTACAAGTTCTGCGAGGATAAGATTTGATAGAGTTTCAATAAAATGTGATGATAGAATAGTATACGATTTCTCAACAGACAGAATTTGATACAAATACCCAAAACTCTGAAGCATAGGATCTGATAAATTTTTGTCCATATAAGATTTCATAGTGTTTCCATGAGAAACTGTCGACAAAAAAGTACAAGATTCATCAACGGATAGACTTGAATGAAAACTTCTAAGATTCTAGAACGTGGGATTTGATACAAGTCGATTCCAATAAGATTTGATAGAATGTCAATGAGAAACTATTAGAATTTGATAAAAACTTTCGAAATTTTTGAAGATAGGACTTGGTACAAATTCTTTGAGGATAAGATTTGATAGAATTTCAATGACAAACTGGTGATAGAATATTATACGATTTCTCAACAGATAGAATTTGATACAAATATCCAAAATTCTGAAGCATAGGATCTGATAAATTTTTGTCCGAATAAGATTTCATAGTGTTTCAATGAGAAGCTGTTGATAGAAAAGTACAAGATTTATCAACGGAAAGACTGGAATGAAGAGTTCTGAGATTCTAGAACATAAGATTTAATACAAGCCATTTGCCAATAAGATTTGATAGAAGTTTAATAAGAAACTATTACAATTTGATGAAAATTTTCATAATTTTCGAAGATAGGATTTGGTACAAGTTCTGCCAGGATAAGATTTGATAGACTTTCAATGACAAACTGTTGATAAAATAGTATACGATTTTTCAACAGATAGAATTGGATAGAAATATCCAAGATTCTAGAACATAGGATCTGATAAATTTCTGTCCAGATAAGATTTCATCGTGTTTCAATGACAAACTTTTGATAGAAAAGTACAAGATTTATCAACGAATAGACTTGAATGAAGAGTTCTGAGATTCTAGAGCATAAGATTTGATAGAATTTTAATGAGAAGCTATTAGAATTTGATAAAAATTTTCGAAATTGTTGAAGATAGGATTTTGTACAAGTTCTGCGAGGATAAGATTTGATGGAGCTTTCATGAAATATGATGATAGAATAGTATACGATTTCTCAACAGATAGAATTTCATACAAATATCCAACATTCTGAAGCATAGGATTTGATAAACTTTTTCCCATATAAGATTTCATAGAGTTTCAATAAGGAACTGTTGATAGAAAAAAAAACAGCTTTATCGATGGATAAACGGGAATGAAAACTTCTAAGATTCTAGAACATAGGATTTGCTACAAGTCATGTGCCAATAAGATTTGATAGAATTTCAATGAGAAACTATTTGAATTCAATACAAATTTTCGAAATTTTTGAAGATAAGATTTGGTACAAGTTCTGCGAGGATAAGATTTGATAGAGTTTCAATGAGAAACTCTTGAGACAATAGTATACGATTTCTCAACAGACAGAATTTGATAGAAATGTCCAAGATTCTAGAACATAGGATCTGACAAATTTTTGTCCGGATAAGATTTCTTAGTGCTTCAATGAGAAACTGTTGATAAAAAAGTACAAGATTCATCGACGGATAGACTTCAATGAAAACTTCCAAGATTCTAGAACATGGGATTTGATACAAGTCATGTGCCGATAAGATTTGATAGAATTTCAATGAGAAAATATTGGAATTTGATAAAAAAATTTCGAAATTTTCGAAGATAAGATTTGCTATAACTTCTGCGAGGATAAGATTTGATTTAGTTTTAATGACACTGTTGATAGAATATCATACGATTTCTCAACAGATAGAATTTGATACAAATATCTAAAATTCTGAAGCATAGGATCTGATAAATTTTTGTCCGGTTAAGATTTCATAGTGTTTTAATGAGGAACTGTCAATAAAAAAGTACAAGATTTATCGACGGATAGACTTGAATGCAAACTTCTAAGATTCTAGAACATAAGATTTGATACAAGTCATGTGCCAATAAGATTTGATTGCATTTCAATGAAAAACTATTAGAATTTCTTTCCGCATCAAATTTCATAGTGTTTCAATGAGAAACGGTTGATAAAAAAAACACAAGATTTATCAACGGATAGACTTCAATGAAAACTTCCAAGATTCTAGAACATGGGATTTGATACAAGTCATGTGCCAATAAGATTTGATAGAATTTCAATGAGAAACTATTAGAATTTTATAAAAATTTTCGAAATTTTTGAAGATAGGATTTGATACAAATTCTCCGAGGATGAGACTTGATAGAGTTTCAATAACACACTGTTAATAGAAGAGTATACGATTTCTCAACAGATAGAATTTGATATAAATATCCAAAATTCTGAAGCATAGGATCTGATAAATTTTTGTCCATATAAGATTGCATAGACTTTCAATGAGGAACTGTTGATAAAAAAGTAAAAGATTTATCGACGAATAGACTTGAATGAAAACTTCTAGGATTCTAGAACATAAGATTTGATATAAGTCATGTGCCAATAAGATTTGATTGCATTTCAATGAGAAACTATTAGAACTTTTGTCCAGATAAGATTCCATAGTGTTTCAGTGAGAAACTGTTGATAAAAAAAAAACAAGATTTATCAACGAATAGACTTCAATGCAAATTTCCAAGATTCTAGAACATGGGATTTGATACAAGTCATGTGTCAATAAGATTCCATAGAATTTCAATGAGAAACTATTGGAATTTCATAAAAATTTTCGAAATTTTTAAAGGTAGAATTTGGTACAAGTTCTGCAAGTATAAGATTTGATAGAGTTTCAATAGGAAACTCTTGACAGAATAGTATACGATTTCTCAACAGATAGAATTTGATACAAATATCCAAAATTCTGAAGCATTGGATCTGATAAATTTTTGTCTGGATCAGATTTCACAGTGTTTCAATAAGAAACTGTTGATAAAAAAGTACAAGATTCATTGACGAATAGACTTGAATGAAAACTTATAAGATTCTAGAACATGAGATTTGATGCAAGTAATGTGCCAATCAGATTTGATGGTATTTCAATGAGAAACTATTAGAATTTTTGTCCGGATAAGATTTCATAGTGATTCAATGAGAAACTGTTGATAAAAAAGTGCAAGATTTATCAACAAATGGACTTGAATAAAAGCTTCTAAGATTCTAGAACATAAGATTTGATAGAATTTTAAAGAGAAGCTATTAGAATTTGATAAAAATTTTTGAATTTTTTGAAGATAGGATTTGGTACAAGTTCTGCGAGGATAAGATTTGATAGAGTTTTAATAAAATATGATGATACAAATTTATAGAATTTTTAGATGAACAGAATTTGATCGAAAGTTCCATCAAATTTGCTGATAGATTTTTATTTGTGAAATTGGTTTTGTTGAATTCGATAAGATTTTTATTGAATCTGCTAATATAATTTGATTCCTGAATTTTGCTCAATTTAATTTTATAGGACTTATATGAAATTTGCTGATGGAATTTTTATTTAAATTCCACTTTTTGAAAGATTTTAATTAAATTCTTCCTTGATGTATAAAATTTGATTTGATTTGATGGTTTCTCTGTATAGAGAGTACATCAAATTATATCATTTTCTATACTTTAAAAAGATTATCTTAAAAGTTGATTCTTTGAGAAGATTTGAGATTTTTGGTTGAGGATTGAACTATTTCCGTATAAAATTCAAGTAACTGGTTAAAAATAGAACTATTTATGATAAAATATAATTATTTGGTGGAAAATTAACTTTTTTCTTCAAAATTAATATTTTCGGGTTAAAATTCAACAATTTAGATAAAAACTCAAGTATTCTGCCCAAAATTCGTCTTTTCTTGTAAAAAGTTCAAACTTCTTGGTGAAAATGTTATGTTTTTGGTTGGAAATTAAACTATTTTGGTAAGAAATTCAACTATTTGGTTGAAAATTAAACTATTTATCTGAAAATTTGGCTTTTTCGTGAAAAATTAATTTTTTTGTTAAAAATTAATATTTTTGGGTTGAAAATTGCACAATTTAGTTGAAAATTCATGTATTTGTTAAAGATCCATCTTTTTTGGTAAGAAATTAATCTTCTTGACGAAAAATGTGTCTTTTTGTTTGAAAATATAATTGATTGCTAAAAAATTTGTCTTTTACGTTGAAAATTCTACTAGTTAGTAAAAGTTTAACTACTTTGTCGAAAAGGAATTTTTTTAACATTCATCTGCTCAGTTGAAAATTTAATTATTTTACTGAAAATTCGTTCTTGCTATTTTTACATTAATTTTTGTCATCTGAAATTGAACAGCTTCATTTTTGGTTAAAAATGTATCCTTCATAAGTTGTAAATTCAACTATTTGCATTAAAATTCATTTATTTTGTTTCAAATTTTTCGTTTTGGGTAGAAAATTAACCTTTTTTCCTGAAAATTTATCTGTCTGGTCGAGGATTCAACTACTTTGTTGAAAAATCGACTTTCTTGGTTGAACTTAACTGATTGAGAATTCGTTTTTTTTTTAATTAAATTAATTTTCTACCCTAAATTTATTTATATATTTTGTGGAAAATTATTTCTTTTGGTAAAAGACATTTTCTATCGTAGAAAAGTCATCATTTTTGGTTGAAAACTCATCTTTCTGGTTTGCAAATATAATTGGTCAATAAACTTCATCTTTTTTGGTAGAGAATTATATATTATATTATATATTATATTTTTAAGAAAATTTGTCCTTCTTAATTGAAAATTTTTCCTTCATAGTAGAAAAGTAAGCTTTTTTGGTTGAAAATTCATCTGAAGATTCACTATTTGGTTGAAAATTCAACTAGTTGGTTATTTTTTTTTATTTAAAATTAACCATTTGGTTGAAAATTCATCTTCCTTGATTGAAAATTCATCCTTTTTGGTTTGAAAGTCAACTGTTTTCTAAAACATGCGATTTTTTAGCTTGAAAGTTTCAACTCTTTAGGTAGAAAATTAATATCTTTTTGTTGAAAATTCACCTATTTTGTTGAAAATGCAGTATTAATTTCATTTACAAGAATTCAATCCCCTATTATTTCCCTGTTTGAGAAAAAAAATCACCTCATTTCCTCTGTTTTGAAAGTATTTTAGGCTGTAAAATTCTATTACTTTTCATACTAGAAAGAAGTTCATTTTTGAAAGGTGTTATCACTATTTAAGGATGTAAAAGTTCGAGTTTTTACTTTTTTAATTAATGAAAATTTCGATGGTAAAACGATTACTTCGGACAAATAATTTTTGAAAAAAAAAGAAAAAATCTGCCTCAGCCCGGATTTGAACCGGGATTGCCACTATACGTGAGTGTAGCGTTAACCAATTACGCCATGGAGGCCTCAACAGATATTTTCTTTTTCTTCGTGGCTACCTTTTTTACAGGGGAATACTATACGCATTTTTTGCGAAAAATCTCGCATTTTTTGTTCAGAGCGAGTTTAATCTAATTAATATTTGGAAGATGTTATAACCATATAAATATGTTAATGTTCGAATTTTGATTTTTTTAATTGATGCAAATTTCGATGTTAATACGATTATATTGTACAAATAATTTTTGAAGAACAAGAAAAAATCTGCCTCAGCCCGGATTTGAACCAAGAACGCCGCTATACATAAGTCTTTCAAAAACTAATTAGATTGAACTAGTGTTGATAAAAAAAAGGTAGATTTGTCGTAGTAAAAAATGCGTATAGTATTCCCCTGTAAAAAAGTTAGCTATAAAAAACAAGAAAATATCTGCTCCGGCTTCGGTGACGTAATTGGTAAACTCTCCACTTATTCATAGTGGCGGTCCTGGTTCAAATCCCGGCTGAGGCAGATTTTTTCTTGTTCTTAAAAAATTATTTTTGCGAAGTAATCGCAGTATACAAATCGCGTAACAAGTTCCAGGATAAATGTAGTCTTCACCTAAATTAATTAAAAAATTGAGTTAATTATAAATTCTACAACAATTATGAAATTTTCTGGTATTTCCGGATATGGAAGAGGAAGATATGCGCTGCTAGCGAAGCACATTGCATAAACTATTTATGTGAACCAATAATTATTTAATTATTTCATGCTATTAAGCCGTACAATTTGGCATGGACAGAAACCAAAAGCCTTGGTAAGGTTGGAGCAATTCCAAATTAGCTTATTAAATTAACACGTATACTCGTGACTTGGCAAAGATTTTCTCGTTTCATCGAACTGGGTTTCACGATACGCCCCTGGCTTAATGTAACCTTTAATTACACAAAACTGCTTCGCGTCTAAATGTCACTATGAAAATTGTACTTGAAATCTGATGAGTTCATGATTATATAATTTTTCAAGGAATCTGTATTATCATTAGAGAATGAGAGAAAATATTTAACGTCTTTTCAGACTAGATGGAGCACTAAAAGAAAATTTTTTTTCAATAATTTTTTTCTGAAGAAGATCTCCTTTCACTTAGCTGGGAATCGAACCACAGAACTACTGATTCCCAGTCAGGCGCTTTCCCGTTAAGCTACTAGAGAGATCGAGAGAAGAAATTTTTTTCAGAAATACACGCATAATTTTGCTAGATGGTGAAAATGAAATTTGTCAAGTAATCTGTATTATCGTTAGAGATAACAGAAAATATTTAACGTCTTTTCAGACTAGATGGAGCAATGAAAGACAATTTTTTTAAAATAAATTTTTCAAAAAAAAGATCTTCTCCTGTCGCTCCGCTGGGAATCGAACCACAGAACTACTGATTTCTGGTCAGGTGCTTTCCCATTAAGCTACTAGAGAGATTGAGTGAAAAAACTTTTTTTCAGAAATACAGGCATTATTTTTCTAGATGGTACAAATCAAATTTTCCAAGGAATCTGTATTATCGTTCGAGAATAACAGAAAATATTTAACGTCTTTTCAGACTAGATGGAGCAATGGAAGACAATTTTTTTATAATAATTTTTTTCTGGAAAAAGTTTCTCTTCTCGATCTCTCTTGTAGCTTAGTGGGAAAGCACCTGATCTGAAATCAGTAGTTCTGTGGTTCGATTTCCAGCGGAGCAAAAAGACAAGATGTTTTTCAGAAAAATATTATAAAAAAAAATTTTCTTTCATTGCTCCATCTAATCTGAAAAGACGTTAAATATTTTCTGTTATTCTCTGATGATAATAGAGATTCCTTGAAAAATTTGATTTGTACCATCTAGAAAAATAATGCGTGTATTTATGAAAGAAGTTTCTGCTCTCGATCTCTCTAGTAGCTTAATGGGAAAGGACCTGACCGGAAATCACTAGTTCTGTAGTTCGATTCTCAGCGGAGCGAAAGGAAAAAAACTTTTTTTAGAAAAAATTTATTTAAAAAAATATAACATTTTTATTTAATTTTATTTTAAGGTAACTAGGATTATCAGGTGTAGTTTTCCGATTTGAGGTGAAAAACAATTTTTAATATAAAACAAAAATATCGAATAATTATTTATTCTTTAGGTTTATTTGTTTATTTGTTTTTAAGGTTATATAAATATAATTTTCTCAAGATTCTTGAGCAAATTCTAAAAGATTTTTCAAGATTTCAGATAGGTAAAATCAAAATTTCAGCGAAAAAGTTAATTTTCCACCAAATAGATTAATTTTCTAAAAAGTAGCTAAATGTACAACAAAAAAGGATGGCTTATCAACAAAATAGTTGAATTTGAAACAAAACAATTCAATTTTCAACATATGAAGAATAAATTTTTACTATAAATGACATTTAAATTTGCAACCAAATATGTGAATGTTGAAAAAATTAATTTTTAACAATGTAGTTCAACTTTCAAGTGAGTTTTTGAATTTTTCACCCAAAATCATGAATTAAAAAAAAAAATAACCAAATTTTTAACCAAAAAGATGAATTTTCCAACAAGGAGATTGATTTTCTGACTAAAAAGATGAATTTTCAAGAAAATACATGAATTAGACAAAATTGTTTAAGTTTCAACCCGAGAATATTAATTTTCAACAAAAAAAACGTATTTTTCTACCAAATAGATCAATTTTCTGAAAAGCAGATAAATTTTCAACAGAAAAATTGCTTTTTTTTTATAAAAATGGTTGAATTTTGAACAAGGAGATTAATTTTCTGCCAAAAAGATGAATTTTCAACAAAAATGTTATTTTTCTACCAAATAGCTGAAATAGCTAACAAGTAGCTAAACCTTCAAACAAAAAATGACTTTTCATAAAAAATTTTGAATTTACAACAAAATAATTAAATTTATAAACCTAAGAGATGAATTCTGAACCAAAAATATAATAGTAGACTTTACACCAAAAAAAACGAATGATTTACAAAACAGTTCAACTTTACAGCAAGAAAGATTATTTTTCAACAAAATAGTTGAATTTTTAACCGAAGAGATTATTTTTCAACTATAAAAAAATAAATTTGTAACAAAGTAGTTCAACGTATAACCAAGTTAAATCCACCCAAAAAATATGAATTTTCAACAAAATAGTTGAATCCTCAACCAAAACGGATTATATTCCATCCAAAAAAATGAATTTTCAACCGAAAAATTTTCTTCCAAAAAAGACGATTTTTTGACAAAATACATGAATTTTTCAAAAAATAATTACATTTTCAAACAAACTGGTGAATTTTAAACTACAATTATGAACCTTAGACCAAAAAGGTGAATTTTTAACAAAGCAGTTCGACTTTGAACAAATTAAAAAGATTTTAATTTTCAATAAAAAGAGTTGAATTCATCCAAAAAAAGACGAATTTTCAAAAAAATCGTTACACCCTGAAACAAAAAATTATTTTTAACAAAAAAGTAGCATTTTCAACCGAAAAGATTAAATTTTTATAAAAAAAGATGACTCTGCTACGTCAGATGAATTTTTAATCCGAAAGAACGAACTTTGTACCCAAAAAGATGAATATTCAACAAAAGAGTCCCATTTTTGACCAAAAAAGATTAATTTTGAGAAAATACTTAAATTTTGAACCAAAGAGATCAATTTTCAAGAACAAAAAAATGAATTTTTTAAAAAGTATTTCAACTTTTAAGCAAGTTGAATTCATATAAAAAAGACGAATTTTCAACAAAATAGTTGAATCCTTGACCAAAACAGGGTATGTTTCAACCAAAGAGATAAATTTTTAACCAAGAAATTTTCTGCCAAAAAAGCCGATTTTCAACAAAATACATGAATTTTTGACTAAATAGTTAATTTTTTTACCAAATTGATGAATTTTAAACTAAAATGATAAATTTTATACCAAAAACGTGAATTTTCAACAAATTAGTTCAACTTTGAACTAATTAATTAATCTTTCAACTCTAAAAATTATTTTAATTTGAAATAAAAAAGGATTGAGTTCATCCAAAAAACACAAATTTTCAACAATATATTTAAATGATCTTTTTTCAAAGATATTTTAAACTAATTTAAAATGTTCCTACAATTTTGAAAAATCTTTGAAAATTAAAAAAATTTAATCCTCCAGATTTTCTTCGATATTTTTATTAATTTTCCTAAGAAAATAATATTTCCAAATAAATATCATTGAAAATTTCCCCTTTTTTTTTAAATCTTTTCAAAATTTTTTCAAAATAATAAATAATCATCAAATTTCCCTAGGAATCTTGAAAAAAATTGCTTATTATCTTGAAACCATTCAAAATCTCTAAAATCCTTAAAAATTTTATTTTGAAATCTTTGAAGATATACCATTTTTTTAAATCTTTTCAAATATTTAATTATTTTTGAAATTTTTTTCAAAACTTTTCAATATTTTTTCAAACTTTTGGAATTCTTTCTAACATTTTTTTATGTTTTCCCAGGAATCTTAAGAATTTTTTTTTCTTCTTTTGAAACCTTTTAAAATTCGTGAAAAAATTCAAAATTTCTCGTTTGCACAATTTCACTCTCCAGTCTTCTAAATTCTCTTTCAAAATTTTAGGAAATAATTTGACATTTTTTCAAAATATTTTTTAATATATCCTAAAATTTATTGATAAAAATAAAAAATCATTTGAAATCTTCCCTGTAATCATAGAAATTTTTGTAGTCTCTTTAAACCTTTCGAAATTTGTAAAAAGCTTCTATTTTCGAAATCCTCGAAAATCTATATTTTGTTTGAAATTTTTTGAAATCTTCTCAATATTTATATTATTTTTGAATATTTTTAAATATTCAAAAAAAAATTTAATAAAATTTCAGGAACATGATTATTTTTTAATATTAAAAAATAATTTATAATTGTAATTTTCTCTTTCATAAATAATGTTCATAAACGCACAATAAGAAATTTGATTTTGAAATAAAATGAATAATTAGAAAATTATTTATCTTTATCAATAGGTGACTACAACTTTTTAAGAAAAGTATTTAGGACATATTGCCAAGTTTTTAAAAGAGAAGAAATTATAAATGAGAATATAACCTTCTCATTATTCTTGGACTACTTTCCAAGAATTTTCAATTTCAAAAAACAATTTAAAAAACGTCTATTCCAGAAGCCTTTAGAGACCATTTTAATATTCCTTTCAAAAATTCCCCGTGCTCAAAGCGTTATTAAAATGGTAAAATGGCAATATTGTAATATTTTGCTTCCATATTTACATATAAAACCTTCACATCCACCTGAATGTGGTCCAAAAATTCAGTAGCATTTTTTTTTAATTTTAATGTTTTCCCCCCCCCCCCCCCCCCGACCCTCGAATTTGTATAAATCCACAAAAAATTATATTTTTGTTTTGAAAAAAAAGATATGTAAAGGTTCCGCATGGCCTATGAAGTTGACGACGGATTTTCCATAAGAAAAAGGAATACATTATTTTTTGAATTTCATACCTATAAGTTTCTTTCATAGAGTTTCAAAAAACCCCATATGTGAAAAATTGTTTTTGCGAGTTTTAGACGTTAATTATTATTTTTGTGTTTTATGTTAGTACAAGTTGCTTCAAATATATAAAATATTATTTTACACTAATAATTAGATGTTTAAATAAATTGTTTAAACCATTTATTATTGTTTATAGCATTTTTCTCTTAGAATAGAGTTAGAAAGTTTCGATTTTTCCTGACATTTTTAACTCGCTTTCAACTTTTTATTTAAAGCCAGGCAGTGATTGATTAATGTATGCAAACAAAATTGTTTAAACAATTTATCATTATTTTTAAGAATATTCTCTTTGTATAATGACAGAAAGTTACGTTTCTTTCTGAAACTTTCAACTTTTTGACCACTTTTCAATTACAGTGAGGTAATTATTATTTGAGGTTAACAAATATAATTGTTTCTACAATTAGTTATTATTTTTGATAATAGTCTTGTTGTATAATTCTCGAAAATTGCGGGTTTTCTGAAATTTTAAACTTTTTTGTCATTTTCCTCAAAAAGAAGTATTTATTAACTGAATTCAACAAATAAATTGTTTAAACAAATTAGTATTGCTTATAGACATCTTCTGCAGCAATGCTAGATAGTTTTGGTTTTTAATAACATTTTTAACTTTTTGACTACTATTCACTTTTTGAACTTTGTTTTGACTTCTTAATTACGAATAAAGAATAAATCAACATCAAAGAAAATAATTTTTTCAACAACCTCTTTTTTGTGGATATATTTTTCTGAAATGAATGCTAAATACTATTATACTATTTAAATAATGATTTTTTCTGATAACCATTTCCTATTATTTGTACAAAGAGAATGTCATAAAAAATTATAATAAATTTTTTAAACAAATATTTTTATTAAATTGTATCATTTATTACATCACTTTAGGTGAAAAGTGGACTTGAAGTTGAAAGTTTCAGAAAAAACGCAACTTTTTATCATTATTCGAAGGAAATATTATTAGAAATAATAACAGTTTGTTTAAACCATTTTTTCGTTCACCTTAATAGATTATTGCTTCATTTTAAAAATAAAGTTGAGTACCAGTTGAAAATTTCAGAAAAAACCGCGCCTTTTTAACTTTTCTCTAAGAGAAAATGGCGATAAGCAATAATAAATTAAAATTTAAGAATTTTAAATTGGATTAAAATCAAATTCAAAATCCTATTTGACGTCCAATACTCCAGTTAATGTATAGAATTTCTGAAAAAAAAAAAAAAAATCCAAAGACCAAATTTGGACAACCACCATAAAATGCTTCTATTGTAATTTGAAAAAAAAATTTTGTTTTTTGTTTTGGACGAAAATAAAATAGAGGGGAAAAAATGAGAAGGCAACTAACCAAATCCCCTTACTTTCCTTTCCTTTTTTTAATTTTTGTCCAAAAAAAAAAATTGATTTTTTTTTCAAATTCCAATAGGAGCATTTTATGGTGGTTGTTCAAATTTGGTCGTTGGATATTTGTTTTTATTTTCAGGAATTCTATACATCGATAATAAATTGTTAGAAAAAATTTTCAAGCATCTAAGTATTAGCAGAATGTCATATTTGATGTATTAGATACAATTTCAACTTTAAAAAATAAAAAATAGCGCTCAAAACTCGCAAACCCCAATTGATCACTTATGGGATTTTTTGGGACCCTATACAACAGACATGATGGTAGTGAAATTCAAAAAATAATTTGTGATTTATCTTCTATGGCTTATTGTGCAGAAAAATGTTGAATGTCAACTCGATACATCTAATATTGACGATTCTGAATAAAATTTACAAAAACGTCATTTTTGTGTGGATTCAAAACAATTTAGGGGGGGGGGGGGGTTATGCAATGAAACTAAAACTAGCTGTAAATTCGATCTCGAGTGTTTCCACTTTGTTTGTATTTATAATTATATGGTACTCATTTCACAAGCACTATGCTTCCCGTTAGCAAATGTATTTGCTTCCTCATAGAGGAAGCATTAGTTATTTTTTTCAGTAATAGACAAATTAAAGTCTTCATTTTGATCAATGTAAACATGTCAATTCACAAAAAATACAAAATTACAAAATATACCAACAAAATTTTAAATGCAGAGACAAATCAGAAAAATCAAATTTTGTATTCGAAATTATAATTTTTCGAGCTGGAAAAGAGAAGGAAAAAGTTCTGTCGCGCCCTATCCCTTTTCCAGCTTTATGATTTCTCTACAAAAATTGTCAGAATTATTCTATTTGAAAATTTATGATCAAAAAGTCTTTTCTATTCATGCATCAACTTTGAATTATTTCGATAAAAAAAGTTTTTCTGAGTGAAACAGATGATTCAAATATTATAAACGAGCATAACTTAACTAATCGACAAAAAGTGTATTAATATTATAGATCAATCGATTTGCCTCGAATCAAGGAATCTTTTTCGTTTTTGCATCAATTTTGAATTATGTTAGTGAAAAAAGATTTACTATAAAAAACCGATTTTAAAAATATATAAATCACAATAACTTCCATACTCTTCAATAAAATGTATTAATATTATAGGTCAATCGATTCGTTTCGAACCAAGGGATCTTTTATATTCTTGCATCAACTTTAAATTATGTTGAAGAAAAAAGTTTGTGAAAAAAGTTTTACTATAAAATATCGTGTTTTCAAATATTATGCATTACCATAGCTTCCTTACTCTTCAATAAAATGTATCAATGTTATGGGTCAATCGATTCAAATTATGAGAATGAGAAAATTTTTATTATAAAAATCGAGTTCAAAAATATATAAATTACCATAACTTCCCTACTTTCAAATAAAATGTATTAATATTGTAGCTCAATCGATTTCTCTCGAACCAAGGAATCTTTTTTATTCTTGCATCAACTTTGAATTATGTTGAAGGAAAAAGTTTTACTATAAAAAATCGTGTTTTCAAATATTATGCGTTACCATAGCTTCCTTACTCTTCAATAAAATGTATCAATGCTCTAAGTCAATCGATTCGTCGTGAATCAACACAGCTTTTCTAACCTCGCATCAACTTTAAATTATGAGAATGAGAAAATTTGTACTATGAAAATCGATTTAAACAATATATGAATTACCATAACTTCCATACTCTTCAATAAAATGTATTAATATTATAGGTCAATCGACTCATCTCGAACCAA
>CAKNYM010048826.1:63028-100859 GCA_932195095.1 Andricus curvator
ACTAGAATCAACACATCTTTTCTGTTCTTGCATCAACTTTGAATTATCTTAATAAAAAAGTTTTACTATAAAAACGCATGTTTTCAAATATCATGCATTACCATAGCTTCCTTAATCTTCAATAGAATGTATCAATGTTATCGGTCAATCGATTCGTCTTGAATCAACACAACTTTTCTATTCTCGCATCAACTTTAAATTATGAGAATGAGAAAATTTTCACTATAAAAATCGATTTTAAAAATATATAAATTACCATAACTTCCCTACTCTTCAATAAAATGTATTAATATTGTAGCTCAATCGATTCCTCTCGAACCAAGGAATCTTTTGTATACTTGCATCAACTTTGAATTATGTTGAAAAAAAAGTTTTACTATAAAAAATCGTCTTTTCAAATATTATGCATTCCCATAGCTTCCTTACTCTTCAATAAAATGTATCAATGCTCTGGCTCAATCGATTCGTCTTGAATCAACACAACTTTTCTAACCTCGGATCAACTTTAAATTATGAGAATGAGAAAATTTGTACTATAAAAATCGATTTTAAAAATATATAGAATACGATAACTTCCCTACCCTTTGATAAAATGTATTAATATTGTAGCTCAATCGATTCCTCTCGAACCAAGTAATCTTTTATATTCTTGCATCAACTTTGAATTATGTTGAAGGAAAAAGTTTTACTATAAAAAATCTGCCCGCTTCGCAGGCACATTCTCATGGCGCGCTTCGCGCGCGGCTCGCTTCGCTCGCAAGTTTGAGCGCGCCTAGGGCGCGCGACTGTTGGATCTCGCGCTTTACGCTCGGCTCCTCTAGATTTTTAAACTTCGTGTTCGACTTCGATGAAAAGAAAAAGTTTGTTTGCAAATATTATAAAATTATCAAAACCTCTACATATTAAGTGATTGTTAAATTTGTTTTTATTTTAGACTGAAAAGGAACTTTATTTACTCAAGGTTCTATCGACCTTAAGGAACACATTCTCATCCAGACACTCGCGCTTCTCGCTCGATATTTGATTTGAAAATCATTTGAACCGTATGATAGAAACAAAAAAGTTTGAGCGCACTTACGGCGTGCGATTTGGTAAATACAATGAACGCGCACTTTGTGCTTCGTGTTATATGTTCTTCATATACAAATTACTAAATTTGTATTTGATTTCAAATGAAAAGTAATGATATAATTCAGGTGACAAATTTTATTAGTTAACATTTTATTTTAGCTTGTGCCGTTTATCAAAAAAGTTAATTTTTTCATTTTGAATATATTCTTACCACAAAAATTGATCACGGGTTTGTAAGTTTTTTTTGAATGCACAATTTTTGTTCATTTATATGTTTTCGTACCTTGCATTGTTTGTTCAAAAATTTGATTTTTTTTACTGTCAATGTTATTTTTACGAATAAAACAAAAACCACGCATCCTATCGAAACATGGGTCACAACAAATTTGTACCTCTTCCTTGGATGAACAAATTTTGTTTTGTTCATTTTTTCGTAGCTGGTAATGTTCGTCTGAAAATTTGATTTTTCTATTTTCAATGCTGTTTTTTACGAATAAAACAAAAACTACGCGTCATGTCAAAAAGTGAATGATAAGAAATTTGTAGATCTTTTTTAGGTGCACAATTTTGGTGAGATGATCTTTTCTGTTATCTTGCATAGTTTGACAGCAAAATGGCTTTTTTTATTTTTCATTAATTTTTTGTGCGATCAAAATTTGAATTTTTTATTTGTCAAAAAATTCAAAAAGTTGTTATGAAAATATTATAGGGTGTCCAGGAATCAACGTTTTTTTCCTCTTGACTTTTTTCATATCGTGCGTCTTTCGGCTTAAAATGTTCATTTTCGTTTGTTTTTTGGAATTTTGAAAATGCTATAACTCCAGTAATTTTTTTTTTATCACGAAAAGTCATAAGGATATTTTGTTCGTCGTTTTGCGTACTACTAATAACCGTACATAGAATTTTCAAATCTTCCAAAAAAGTGGTTTCAAAAATTTTCAAAGTGTGCTCACTTTTTGGATTTTCATCCAAAATAGCTGGTTAACGAACTCGTTCTCTATTTTTCGGCCATAAAAAAGTGTGCCAAAGCTCAATCAAATCTGATCATTTTTTCGAAAGTTATCGTGGCTACAGACAGACAGACAGACTACAGACTACAGACAGACTCAGGGGGTCTCAAAACGTGGAGATTTGATGAAAACCGACTATGTCAAATTTTACATAAAACCAATACCTTCTCATTAGAATGAGAATGTAAAAATCGTGTTTTCAAATATTATGCATTACCATAGCTTTCTTACTCTTCAATAAAATGTATTAATCCTCTGGGTCGATCGATTCGTCTTGAACCAACGCAACTTTTCTATCCTCGCATCAACTTTAAATTATGAGAATGAGAACATTTGTACTATAAAAATCGATTTTAAAAATATATAAATTACCATAACATTCCTAATCTTTAATAAAATGTATTAATATTATAGGTCAATCGACTCATATCGAACCAAGGAATCTTTCATATCCTTGCATCAACTTTTAATTATGTTGAAGAAAAAAGTTTTACTATAAAAAACCGTATTTTATAGCACAATCGATTCGACTAGAATCAACACATATTTTCTGTTCTTGCGTCAACTTTGAATTATTTTAAAGAAAAAAGTTTTGCTATAAAAAACGGATTGTTAAAGTATATCAATCACCATAACTTCCCTCTTCTTTAATAAAATGTATTAATATTATAGGTCAGTCGATTCGGCTCGAACCAAGAAATCTTTTATATTTTTGCATCAACTTTGAATTATGCTAATGAAAAAAGTTTTACTATAAAATACCGATTTTTGAAATATGATTGACTGCTAAAAAAATGCATTAAATATTTTTCGAAATCCGGACAATTGCTTAGAACATTGTATTAGACATTTTTAAATTGTGGAAGGTTTAATTGAATGAATTAAAATTTTTTTGGAAGTTATCCAATTAAAAAGCTTTCCCTATGAGGAAGCGAAAAAATTAATTGCATTTTTGGACCACCTTATTGGTTACACTCAAAGCTCCACAACTTGTTATAGAATAAGGACAGGTAAGAAGTGCGTGAAGAATGGAGATAGCTTACTGACGGAGAAGATGTCGGTTAGGATGTGAGAAACGGAAGAGGCTGCCGGGTAATATAATATGGGAAAGCAAAGAGGCTTCAGCGTTCCTGAAGGAAAGCATCGTCTGTAACGATTAACTGTCCCTAAGCACGATACTTGGTGAAGGATAACAGCATCTGTCTCGCGGCATTGTAGAATGTACCGATATTCTACAATGACGTGAAACAGACGAGATGAGAATCCTGTCCCATTCAGATGATATGGATTTCTGATACTCATTGGCCTATTAAAAATATATTTTATCTTATTACATATTAAAAAGTTTTAGAAAACTGATTTTTATTAGCTGTTTATATCAACGGCATGTAGGTGAAAGATTGAAGCTGAGGGACCGTTCAAAAACTACGTCACGCAATTTTGGGAGATCCACGACTCGTTCTCATACCTTTTTCAGGACGAGTCGTACACACGTCTCGTCCGGAAGCAGGTGCGAGGACCAGACGTGGATAGCCGGGCTATTTTATACCCTTTTCGCACCCACCCTGATGGAAACAATTTTTACAAGATAGCAACAAAATTCCTACAACTGTAATTTTTTGTTAAAATTTGTACTTTTTTGTAAAAAAATGTACAAAATTTAACAATAAGATACAGTTGAATACAAAAAGCTCATTTTTTTCTTGTATTTTTTTGTAGAGAAGTAAAAAATTCACAATAAAGTATAAGTTTCTACAATTCATCCATTTTTATAACCTTTTAATAATATTTTTTTTTTTACTTTTTTGTACACATCTACAAGGTATTACAGAAAACTACAGGATTTCACATTTTTTTAATTTGGGTGTTTGATGTTATAAAAACGCTTTCAATTTTACGTAAGTTATCGTAGAAAATTACAACAAAATATAAATTTTACCATTGTCTTTTGATATTCTACCATTCCCTTGAATTTTAAACGTATGAGATTTTTTTTTAATGGCGATCATGGATACATGATCGCATCTTAATTTAAAATTATCTCATTGCAATATTCTCAATATTTCTCATCCTAGGTCGAAAAAGAACAACTTTTTGGCAATTTGCTGCAATTTTTTACAAAATTCTTGTAGAAAATTAAAACTACAATAAAATACAACAATGTTCATAGAAATACAAAAAAAGTACAAAATTCGTCTCACTGATAAAAAAGTTGTACTTTTCTGTAATTTTGGTTGTAATTTATTGTGTTTATTTATGGATTCCTGTAAAAATAGTTTTAGTTTTTTGTACATTTTTGTAAAAAAATGTCCACTACTTTTCACTTACTTTAACACTTGAACTTTTAAGATAATAATTAAATTTTTGGTTAAAATAGTAATTAAAGACAAAAAAGAACGAATTTTCAACAAATTAATTAAAGTTTGAACCACGCAGTTCTATTTTTAACTAAATACAAACAAATTTTTAACAGGAGAGTTAAAATTTTCATTAAGGAAATAAATTTTCAACTAAAATAATATATTTTCAAGCAAAACTCAGTTGGTAACGTGACCATGTGTTGACCTATGATTTTCGGTATTGTTAGATATTAAGAAGTTTTTTAGGCGATCCACGACTCGTCCTCATAACTTTTTCAGGATGGGTCGTACGTACGTCTCGTCCTGAAGCAGGTGTGAGGACCAGTCGTGAATTACTGCGCTTCCCTTTCAAGTCAAATTCTTTTCTCTAGTTTCATTTGATGAACGCCTAAAATAAAAAATCGACCATACAAAATGAATATTTTAACAGACTACGCAGTCCAAAATGTGGAAAATAGGTTGATTTTTAACGAATATTGGGAAATAAAAAGGCAATCAATTCTTTTAAATACAATTAGTTTATAGGCACCATATTCAATAAATTATGAGACGCTTGAGATTTCAGGTCAAAATATATTGAATTTTCGACCAAAAGAGATGAATTTTCAACGAAAGTTGAAAAAAGGTAAATAAAGTAAATAAAGTAAAGAAGTAAATAAAAGAAAAGTTTTTATTCTTAAAAGCTGAATTTTTTTGGAAAACAGTTGAAACTTAATCGTAATTAAAAGGTAAATTTGAAACCTGAAATAATGATTATTCAACTCAATAGTCGAATAGTTAAAATTATGGAAAATAGGAAGGAATTTTTAATAAAATCATTAAAACAGCAAAATTTTTAACTCAAAAATATGAATTTTCAACAAAAAAGTTAATTTATGATCAAATGTTTGAATTTTTAATCCAAAAGGACAAATTTTCTATCCAACAAGACGAATGATAAAAAGAAGTCAAATTGTTGATTAAAAATCACAACTTTTTAACAAAATAATTAAATTTTGAAAAAAATTATTGAATTTTCAACCAGAATGATGAATCTTCAAAAAAAAAAAAGATGAATCTTTTACAAAGAAGTTGAACTTTCTACCATGTACTTCAATTTTGAATTAAAAAAGAATTATTCTCAACGAAATTTATAATAGTTAATATTTTAACCAAGAAACAATTCTCATTTTCAAATAAATGAATATGAATTTAATGAAGAAATGAATCTTCAACAAAACATATAGTAGGTGATGTTTCAAGCAAAAAGATTTTAATTTTAAGTAAAAAATTGTAGAATTAAACCGAAAAGGACGAATTTTCATCAAAATAGTTCAATCCTTAATAAAAGAAGTTACGTTTTTAACCAAACAGTTGCATTTTTATTCAAAAAAGATCAAACTTTACACAGAAGAGATGCATTTTTAAACCAAAATATGAAAATATAACCCGAAAATATGAATTTTGAAACAATCTGCAGTTTAAAAAAGTAATTTTCAAGTAAAAAAACGGATTTTCAACAAAATAGTTAAAGTTTTAACGAACGTGGTGAATCTTCAACAAATAAAATGATTTTTTGAGAAATAATTTTAATTTTTAACCAAATAGCTAAATTTTCAACAAGGTAGATTAATTTTCTACCTAAACAGACGAGTTTTTGATACAATAGTTAAGTTTTTAAGCTAAATGTCAAATTATTCAGAAAACAGTTAACTTTGGAACCGGAAAAGAAGAATTTTCAACAAAAAATTGAATTTTTAACCAAAATGATGAATTTTTTGCCAAAACAAATCATTTTCTACCCAAAAATGGAAAAGCTACATTTTCAGATGAAAATATTAATCATTAACAAAACAGTTACATTTTTAAATAATTATTTCAATTTTTAAGCAAATAGTTTAATTTTCTGCCTAAGTAGTTTAATTGTTAACCTAAAAGTCGAACTTTCTACGGAAAAGCTGAATTTTTAACTTGAAAATATGAATTTTCAACAAATAAGATAATTTACGATGAAATAGTTGAATTTTCAACTAAAATGATGAATCATCAACCAAAAAAAAATGAATTTTTCACAAAGTAGTTTAACTTTAAAGCAATTAGTTGATTTTTTAAACCAAAAAGTGCATTCCCAACAAAACATGTAATACTTAATATCTGAAAAAAAGGATTTTAATTTGAAATAAAAAATAATTTAACTTAACAGAAAAATACAAATTTGCAACAAAATAATTAAATTTTCTACTAAATAGTTCAACTTGTAAGTTTTAAAAAATAAATTTCAACAAAAAATTGAATGTCTACATTTTCAGATGGGAAAATTAATTTTTAACCAAGAAAAATTAATTTTTAACAGAATAGTTATCAAACGAAAAAGTCTAGTTTTATGCAAAACAGCTGAATTTCCGACTCGAAAATATGAATTTTCAGCTGAAAAAATAATTATTATTAACAAAATATTTGAAACTTTAACTAAAGCAGATTAGTTTTCAGGCGAATCTGCGAATTAAGGAAACAAATTTTTTAAAAACTACATGAATTTGCAACCAGAAGAGATCATTTTTCCTTCTAAAATACTTATTTTTATTTAAAAAAATGAAATATTTAAATTTTCAGTGAAAAAAATTATTTCTGAACTAAAAGAAACGAATTTTTGGTAAACTAGTTAGATTTTTAACCAACGAGATGCATTTTCCACTGAAATGATTAATTTTCTGCAAAACAAGATGAATTTTCAATAAAATAGTTAAAGTTTCAACTAAAAAAGATAAATTTACAAACAAAAATTGAGCGAATTTTCAATAAAATAGTTACGTTTTCAACCAAAGAGATGAATCTTCACCAAAAAAAAATTAATTTGTAACAAAGTAGCAATTTTTGACCAAAAAATATGCCTTTTTAATCATTGAATTTTCAGTTGAAAAATTAATTTTCAACCGAAAATGAAACTATTTTTCAACACAATAGTGGAACTTTCAACCAAATTTAACCAATCGAGATTGATTTCGAACCAAAAATGTAATGGTAAAATTTTCAACCAAAAAAAAAATTAACTTATTCACTTTAGCCAATAGTAGCTGGATTTTCTTGGGTTCTATTAATTTAGTTCAAAATCAAGCGAAAAACGAGAAAAAGGGGATGTTTCCTAAAAACAGGGGAAAAAATAAATATTTCTTAAAAAAGGTGGAAGGATTTAATAAACGGCCCCTAACATTTCGCTGAAAATAGCCTCATGTATTATGTGTAATCTATGTAATATGTGTAATATGATTACTATGTGTAATATGATTACTATCTGTAATATGATTAATATGTGTAATATGATTGATATGAAGTTAATTTATAGAATTCCTGAAAATAAAAACAAGAATCCAACGACCAAATTTGGAAAACCACCATAAAATGCTCCTATTTTAATAATAAAAAAAAAAAATTTCTTGAAAAAAAAAAAATTTTCTTTGGACAAAAATGAAAAAGAGGAAAAAAAGATGAGCAGAGAACCAACCAAATCTTCTTTCTTCTCTTTTTTATTTCTTTCCTCTTTTTTATTTTTATTATCATCAAATCACAACACAAAAACGTTCATAATATTTACCAATTTTTGTGTTCTGATTTGATAATGATAAAAATATATAAATAATAATTGTTGGTTGCTTTATTATTTTTCTTTCCTCTTTCTTATTTTTGTCCAAAGAAAATTTTTTTTTTTTTTCAAGAAAAATTTTTTTTTTCAAGAAATTTTTTTTTTTTATTACAATAGAAGCATTTTGTGGCGGTTGTGCAAATTTTTTAGTTCAATTCTTGTTTTTATTTTCAGGAATTCTATACATTAACTTGAGTATTGAACGTTAAATAGGATTTTGAATTTTATTAATATGTGTAATATGATTAATATATATATATGTAACATGATTAAAATATATATGTAACATGACTAATATGTGCCTTTTGGGCTCTTGTAGATTTTTCTAAACGATTCTGAAAATATCTAAAGACCTAATGTAATATATTTTACGACTTTATGGAATTTTCTCTGCATGTTGTCTGTCGATTAAATCGACGCGACTTTTTATAAAAGGCAATATCTGGTCTAAAATTTTTTTTTTTACCCTGCTCTAGGGTATATATTTTGAAAATATGAGTGGATACCTCATAAATCCCAAAAAGGTCCAGGGACGGGTGGTGATGACACAAACCCTTTTCTCGGGGTTATGCGACTAAGGGGGAAAGAGGAGCGGTAGCCGTAATTCCTCCGGGTGTTGGATGGTCTGCCGTTGCCAAACGAGGGCGAGTGCTCAAATAAATTCAGCAGAGACTAAGTAACGAGCAGCTTTTGGTTACCTTCGGTAAAAATAAGGGTTGTTTAAGACACAGAATTTAGTGGCACCCAGCCTCTTCGTTTCTTTGAATTACACTTTTTTATGTGTTCTCCCAAGCAAACCATAAGAGGCTTCAGCTGCAGACTGGCATCTAACTTAGGCTGAATGTCTTTCTTTGAAAATTTTAAACTCAAACCTTAATTACACTGGTGAAAAATTGTTTACAAAAGAGTAAAGAAAACTAAAACAATTTTTATAGGAATCTATATATAAGTACAATAAATTACAACCAAAATTACAAGACAGTACAACTTTTTTCTATTATTGAGACGAATTTTGTACTTTTTTTTGTATTTTTATGTACGTTGTTGTATTTTATTGTAGTTTTAATTTTCTACACAAATTTAAAAAAAATTACAACTACAAGAATCTACAGGTATTTAAATGTTTTGCAGCCAAAAAGTTGTTCTTTTTCGACCGAGGATGACAAATATTGAGAATATTGCAATGACATAATTTTAAATTAAGATGCGATCATGTATCCATG
This sequence comes from Andricus curvator, assembly GCA_932195095.1. Classification (NCBI taxonomy): domain Eukaryota; kingdom Metazoa; phylum Arthropoda; class Insecta; order Hymenoptera; family Cynipidae; genus Andricus; species Andricus curvator. The sequence goes on from CAKNYM010048826.1 coordinate 72,312, forward strand.
ATCATTATTAAAAAAAAATCTTATACGTTTGAACTTTAAAGAAAAGGTAGAATATTGAAAGACAATGATAAATAATCATTATTAAACAACAAAAAACCATACATTTGAAGTTTTTTTTACAAATATATAGCAATCGATTAGACACCATAAATGTCATTTGAAATTATGTAATTGCAATGTTCTCCATATTTGTCACCCGAGGTCGAAAAAGAACAACTTTTTGACTGAAGATAGAAATTGAACAATTGAGAAAGAATTGATCACGGTTATTGAAATTGAAAGGTTAGAGGTCATGAAAATAAAAAAATTTTCACTTTAAATTATAAAAACTGAACTTAATGTATAGAATTCCTGAAAATAAAACAAGAACCTAACGATCAAATTTGGACAACCACCACAACATGCTCCTATTGCAATTCCTGAAAACAAAAAAAGTTCTTTCTTAGGATACAAATTCTATAAATTATTCTATACATAAAATAAGAAAAATAAATTAAAATTTTTTTTTTTTTAAATAAATAATTGAAAAAATGCTATACATTAACTTGAGTATTGGACGTTAAATGAGCTTTTGAATTTGATTTTGATCTAATTTAAACTTCTTAAATTTCAAAAACTGAACCGCAAATTGAAACACTCGAGGTGAAAAACTTACTTTTGGATTTTAAACTTTTAAAATTAAAGCTTAAAAAAATGTTATTCTAACGCTCAATCATTTTTGGGTATAAAATGGAAGCTTTTAATACTTTATAACTGAAATTTTTTGAATTAAAAGCCATTAAACAGCAAAATTTTAAATTTTATACTTTTAATTTATAAATTTTCAAAATTATATAATTTTGAGCAATTTTAAGTTACAAAATTTAATTTATACACTAAAATTTGTTTTGAAGTTTTTTTTAAGTATTCTCTTGAAAATTTGTTTTAAAAAAATAATTTAAAAAATCACCAGGAATCTAATAATAATATGATTATCTTGGAACTCAAATTTTTCCTACAATTTTTTTAAAATCCTGCAAAAGCAAAAAAAATATTACCTTAAAATCATCCAGATTATTTTTTGACAATTTTGGAAATCTTATTAAATATTCTTTTGAAATTAATTTGAAAAAAAAATTATTGTTCGTTTTTTTAGGAATTTTGATACACATTTTGTATTAATTTAAAACCTTTTAAATTGCTTAAAAAGCTTATAAATTTTGTATTCGAAATCTTCAAAAATCTACATTGTGTAATAAATGGTTTGAAATCTTTTCACGTTTTAAATTATTTTAAACTTGCTTGATTATTTTCCAAATTAATAATTGCTCAATCGACATTTATTAACAAAAGAAGTTTGTTTCAAATCTTTTTAAATATTCTCTTGAAACTTAAAAATTTATTTTTGTTTTCCTAAAAACTTTAAAGATCATTCGAAAGCTTCATAATTTTATTTCGAAACCTTCAGAAATCTAAATTTATTTTTTTATTTTTTAAAATATTTTCTAGTTTTAAATTAAGTTTGGATTTTCTCAAAGCTTGTAAATATCTCTTAAAATAACTCAAAATTTTTCTAAATTGATAATTGTTGAATATTTATTTATGCATCAAAAGTCATTAATTTCACTTACATTTATTAAAAATTTGGCAAAAGAAAAATTCAAATTTTCTTATATTGGATTATAAATCTCTATGAGTTTGGCAATTAATTCTTTCCTTTCTAAAACTATTGAAAGATTCACAACTTCCTAGGAAAAGCCAAAAATGTTTCAGAAAACTGAAAAAGATCAATTTTCAGCCAAGTAGTTCTTTTTCCGAAAAAAATCATAGATTTTTTTCAAAAAATGGAATATTTAACTTCAAATTTCTACCAAAAAAGACAAATTATCAAGAAGATACAAGCGTTTTGAACCAAAAAGCTAAATTTTCAACTAGAAAATGATAATTCATAACAGAAATGATCAATTTAAAATAAAATACAATAGTTGCATTTTCAGTTAAAAAAATTATTCTTTACCGGAAAAAAAACTAATTTTGAAAAAAAAAGTTAAAATTTTATTCCAAGAATTGAAGTTTCAACCAAAAATTATGAATAAAAAAAAGGAAAGTTTAACCGAAAAATGAATTTTCAACCAAGAAGAATAATTCTCTATAAAAAAACTAATTATTAACAAAATGGATGATTTTTCAAACACATAGTTTGGATAACTAAATCAATTCTTCAACCAACAATTAAACAAATTTTCACCACGTTAATTACGTTTTCAACCTAAGAAATAAATCTTCAACCAAAAAAATTATTTTTAACGAAATTGTTAAAACTTTCAATCATGTCATGTAATATTTGAACAAGAAAGATGGCTTCTAAAAAAAATATTTGCACTTGCAAAAAAATACATACATTTTCAAACAAAAAAATAAATTTACAACTAGAAAATAATAATTTTCAATATAAATTATCAATTTTCATCAATAAATGGGACAGTTACATTTTCAGTTAAAAAAATTTATTCTCACGAGAAAAAATACGAATTTTGCATGAAATAGTTAAATTTTCAACTCAAATGATGAATCCTCAACCAAAACGGATTAAATTTCAACCAAAAAGATGAATTTTCAACCAAGACATTTTCTTCCAAAAAAGACGATTTTTTTACAAAATACATGAATTTTTGATAAAATAGTTACATTTTCAAACAAACTGGTGAATTTTTAACTAAAATTATGAACCTGACACCAAAAAGGTGAATTTAAAAAAAAGCAGTTCGACTTGGAACAAATAAAAAAGATTTTAATTTTCGAAAAAAAGAGTTGAATTCATCCAAAAAGACAAATTTTCAACCAAATCTTCAAATCCTCAACAAAAAAATTAATTTCTAACTAAAAATTAGCATTATCAACCAAAAAGATTAAATTTTTATTAAAAAAGATAAATCTGCTACGTAAGATGAATTTTTAATCCAAAAGAACGGATTTTGTATCCAAAAAGATGAATATTCAACAAAACAGTTCAATTTTTGACCAAAAAAGATTCATTTTGAACAAAATACTTCAATTTTGAACCAAAAAGATCAATTTAAAAAAAAAAAAGAATTTTTTAAAAAGTATTTCAACTTTTAACCAAGTTGAATTCATATAAAAAAGACGAATTTTCAACAAAATAGTTGAATCCTTAACCAAAACGGGTTATATTCCAACCAAAGAGATGAATTTTCAAGCAAGAATTTTTTTGCCAAAAAAGCCGATTTTTCAACAAAAATACATGAATTTTGGAAAAATAGTTAAATTTTTCACCAAATTGATTAATTTTCAACAAAGTAGTTCAATTTTGAACTAATTAATTAAACATCCAACTCTAAAAATTATTTTAATTTTACGTAAATAAAAAAGAGTTGAATTCATCCAAAAAACAGAAATTTTCAACAATATAGATCAATTATGTATTTCCAAACATATTTTAAACTAACTCAAAGTGTTCCTAATATTTTTTAAAATCATTAAAAATTACAAAATTTAGTTTAAATCATCCAGATTTTCTTCGATATTTTTTTTAATTTTCCTAAAAAAATAATATTTCCAAATAAATATTATTGAAAATTTTCTCAGGATTTTTTTTCTTTTCAAATTTTAAATTGTTTTTGAATATTTTTAAAACTTTTAAACCTTTTTACTAAGTATTTTCGAATATTATTCGAATTTTGTTTTCGAAAATTTTTTTCAAATTTAAAACATTGCCCATTATTTCTCAAAAATTTTCAAAATCTCTTGAAATGGTTCAATGTCCTTTCTCAAAATCCTCTTACAATCAGTTTTTCAAAATGAAAAATAATCATCAGATTTCCCTACGAATCTTCCAAAAATTTGCTTATCATCGTTTTTATTTGTTCATTTGCTATCATCATTTGCAAACCATTCAAAATCTCTAAAACGCTTCAAAATTTTATTTTTAAATCTTCAAAGATATACAATTTGTTTTAAATCTTTTCAAATATTTAATGATTTTTGAAATTTTTTTTCAAAACTTTTCAATATTTATTTAAACTTTTGTAATTTTTTCTAACATTTTCTTTAAATCATTCGAATTGAACACACAGTTTTCATGTTTTCCCAAGAATCTTCCCAAGAATCTTCCCAAGAATCTTCTACATTCTCTTTCAAAATTTCAGGAAATTATTTAACAGTTTTTCAAAATATTTTTCATTTTATCTTAAAATTTATTCTTAAAAAAAAAAATAATTTAAAATCTTCTCTGTAATCATAGAAATTTTTTATTTTCTGTAAACCTTTCGAAATTTGTAAAAAGTATTTTTAATATTCAAAAATAATTTATAATTGAAATTTTCTCTTCCATAAATAATGTTTATGAACGTTCAATAAGAAATTTCATCATGAAATAAAATTAATAATTAGAAAATTAGTTATCTTTATTAATAAATGACTACAACTTTTTAATAAAAGTATTTAGGACATATTGTCAAGTTTTTAAAAGAGGAGAAATTATAAATAAGAATATAACCTTTTGATTATTCTTGGACGTGTCTATTAAAATATTTTTAAATTTCAAAATTCGTAATATCCTACCGCTAGAAATTTCATCTTCAGGCAATAATAACTCAAGGAACAGTAGCAAGTAGTTGATTTGTTTAACAAAAAAAAAAAAAAAATTTGACCATGAAAGATGACTTATCAACAAAATAGTTGCATTTGCACCAAAAGAAATACATTTTCAATAATACAGAATTTTTTTTTAAACAAGATGAATTGCAAACCAAAAATATAATACTCGACCTTTATAATAAGAAGAATTAACTTTCGGCAAAAATAGTTAGATTTTCTCATTGGGTTCTATCAATTTTCAAACTTTGTTAAAATTTATCATCCGTAAATTTACTAAACGTTATCTAAGTTAGTAACGTTACTTCGTATGATGCCCCCTCCCTACACCTTTTTCCAAATGTAGTTTTTGGAACGACCCCCTCCCCCATTAAATTGGTCACGTGGTTCATTGTAAGGATTTAATTCTTATATATATATAATTTAAATTTAGCGTTTGAAGTTATCGAGCAGCGCGGTGTTATTTCCCATTATTGGATATCTTATATCACGTTGATGGGAATCTCAGCTAATTTTACGAGGTCCCATGGAGTTTTTTGAAAGCAACAGTTACTTTTGGTCAACTAGTGGAATGAATTCGACATCCGATGATAAACATTCTATGCAGTCGCTTTCTCATATTTAAGAAGATGGATTGCTTCTCCGGATGGCCAAATTGACATCTATATCTACTTCGCTGATGTTAGTATCCATAGTTGATTGAATGCAAATGAAATATTTTAACTTTAAATTCTATTTTCTTCTGGAATATCTGGTTTAATTATGTATCACGTGTTCTATTACAAAATGAATTGTGTTTTCAATATCAAGGAATGGACCTTCCTCTACCATCATAAAACAATGATCAATTACAATCTCCAACAAATTAGTATAATCAATATAATACTCTGTTATTTATTTTCTAAACTAAATTTTTCCTAAACTCAATTTTAATAAAACTTTGTGAATCAAAGATGATTTCAATCAAACAAAATAGGTTTCTTACAATATGGGTAACCCCTGAGTAATAGGAAATCTTGAAAGACCAAACTCTTTTGAGTCAAAGTGCAATACGAAATCACTTCCAGATTGTATAGTGTCTTCACTCGCATTAGAAGATCTATATAATGTTTATTATCTCTGCTCTGTGAATACATCCATTACTGAGATTATTCGAAGTAGTCAACGACAATCCTTGAGATTTGAACACACAACGCATGCAGTGCTTTCATTTGGAAGGAAGGAAATTTAAGTACAAATTTGAAAGGCACTCTCCTCGAGGAAGAGAGTAGATAAGAAAGTGAATGTTAATTACTCATGGTCAACTTGTGGATTAAATTTTACGTCAGGTGATGAAGATTCCATATAGTCGCTTCCTCATATTTAAGAAGATGGATCGCTTCTCCGGATGGCCAAATTGACATCCAAATTAACCAAATTGACATCCGTTGATGTTGAAATCTATAATTGTTTGAATGCAAATTGAATATTTAAACTTTGAATTCTATTTTTATGTTGAATATCTGGTTTAATTATATATCACGTCTTTTATTACAACATGAATTATGTTTTCAAAAACAATCAATGGACCTTCCTCTACAATCATGAAACCATGATCACCCAAACAAATTACTAGAATCTATATAACATTATGTTATTTATTTTCTGAACTAAATTTTTCTTCCACTCAATTTTAAAAAAGCTTAAAAGTGAATCAAAAAAAATTTCAATCTAACAGAATAGGTTTGTCACATTATGGACAACCCCTAGTAATAAGACCAAACTCTTTTGAGTCAAAGTGCAATATAAAATCACTTCCAGATTGTATAGTATCTTGATTCGAAATACAAGATCTATATAATGTTTATTAACTTTTCTCTGTGAATACATCCATTACTGAGATTATTCGAAGTAGTCAATGATAATCCTTCAGATTTGAACAAACAACGCATGCAGTGCTTTCATTTGGAAGGAAGGAAATTTAAGTACAAACGCGAAAGGCACTCTCTTGGAGGAAAAGAGTAGATAAGAAAGTGAATGTTAATTACAAATGGTCAACTAGTCGATTAAATTTGACATCGGATGATAAAGATTCGATATACAAATTAAAAATCCTATTTAACGTCCAATACTCATGTTAATGTATAGAATTCCTGAAAATAAAACAAGAATCCAACTATCAAATTTGGACAACCACCAAAAAATGTTCCTATTGGAATTCCTAAAAACAAAGAAATTTGTTTCTTTGGAGAAAAATAAAAAAGGGAAAAGAAAAATGAGAAGGCTACCAACCAAATCCCCTTCCTTCTCTTTTTTATTTCATTCATCTGTTTTCATTTTTATTATTATCAAATCACAATATGAAAGCATTAATAATATTTACCAATGTTTCGGTGCTCATACAGCACCCTTATCAAGGTAAGAAAAAATAAAGCAGGTGGGAACAGCGACGAAACAACGATGATATCTCCTCGATACCTGAGATCTACATAAGTGTGGGTCAAAAGGCAAATCCGTTATAGACACATCAGAAATAAGAGAAAGTCAAGATTCATGAAAACCTATTGCTAAATGTAATTAATCATACTAGAATAACTTTTGTTCAATTTATCCAAATCAGTTTTCAAATTAATAGACAACCTATTTTGTTTTTCAATATGAAGCATTTTCATGAATTCTCTCATTAATTTCACTATGTTAAATTTCAACATTATCCGAGTCAAACTCATGATCAAACAACCCTAGTCTATGTCTAGCAAGAACACTCTTATAACAACGTCCTAAACGAACATCACTTTTGTGTTCCTCATCTAAAGGATCTTTACAAAAAGTTGTTATTGAATCCATTTTAAATGGTATACGAAAATTTTATGAATATTAAATTTTTTTAACATAAATTCAATAGTTTTCGAAAGTTGACTAAAAAATGGGAGAACAAAAGTATTAAAAGAACTATATTCTCTCAATTCCTTCTGATTATCTATAGATAAAATGTTATTTTGTTTTGTTTTTGATTTGTTGAAATCTAATTGTGATATGTTTCTCAATTCAAATTCTTTTTGTAAAATGAAATGTGGGACAAACCTAGAGCTCTGTCAACTAAGCTCTTGATTACTGAAATGTTGTTTTGAAAAGGATGAGCCGAAAGGAAATTTGAAATTCTACCTGAATATGTACTTTTCCTAATAGTAATAGTAGCAGATAGTAGTTATAATATTACCATCCTGACATTTAATTATTCAGTTACAGATATTCTCAGATTGTGTAAAGGTTTTAGTAACCATGTGATGAAAAGTAAGTTGAAACAAATGATGGAAATAGTCAAAGATGTTGAATCAAGTATACACGAAATTCCAATATTAGATCAACAAGATTTCCAAAACAAGGTTTTACACTTGTCAAAGAGCTTTATTTATAAGAATTGATTGCACATTAGTAGTATTGATCGTAAAATTTCTGAAGGTTTTATTATAATGAAGGGTTTCCTTAAAAACAACCATGATATAATTTGCATGAATGCTGATAAAGGCAATATTACAGGTTGTATGAAGAAATCAGATTATATTAGGGAGTTGGAGGATTTACTTTCCAATCGTGATAACTTTGATTTATTGAATGAAAATCCGTTAAAACAATTAAGAAGAAACACTTTAAAGATTCTAGAAAATTGTAGAAAGAAAGGACTTTTAAGAAAAGATCTAAGATGGACTGATATAAATACCGAAGACACAGTTCTTGCCAGATGTTATGGTTTGAGACAGATTCATAAAGATGGCTATCCCTTGAGAATAGTTATTTCAACTATCCACACTTCCACGAAATTTTTAGAACGAAACTTTACTTTGATACTTGAAAACTCTACTATATCTTCAAAATACATTGTTGAAAATAGCTGGGAATTCCAAAAAACTATTATTAAAAAACTGTTCCTGATGACCATGTAATAATTTCTTTGGATGTTTTTACAATGTTTCCGAGTATAACCCTTGAATGAGTTAAACAGGCAATTTTAAATAGATGGAACAATATAAAGCCACGTACTCGATTGGGGCAAACAGATTTTATTAAAGCGATAGTTTTTATTATGAACTCAACTCATTTTAAATTCAATGGATCTTTTTATAGGCAAAACTTTTGTACTGCCATAGGTTCAGTCATTTTTCCGATTTTAGCAGAAATAGTTATCAAAAATGTGGAGGTCTTTGCTTTCAAGAAGCTAGATTTTGTTTTGCCCATTTACTTCCGTTATGTTGATGACACCTTATTATGTGTTCCTGTAGCAAAGGTTCAGGCAGTTATTGCTACTTTCAACAGTTTTCATCCAAAGCTTAGATTTACCCATGAAATAGAGCAAAATAATAAAATCAATTTTTTGGACATAGAAGTAATTAAAGATCAGGATGGTGATATTATTACCAATGGGTATAGGAAAAGTACATATTTAGGTAGAATTTAAAATTTCCTGGAGGCTTATCCTTTTCAAAACAAAAGTTCAGTAATTTAAAACTTAGTTGACAGAGCTCTAGGTTCGTCCCACATTTCATTTCACAAAAAGAATTTCAATATTGTTAGGAATATCCCTTTTCTTAATGATTAACCACAACAGTTAATTGAGAAACATATCACAATTAGAATTCAACAAATCAAAAACAAACAAGATAACATTTTATCTACAGATAATCAGAAGGAATTGAGAGAATGTAGTTCTTGTAATACCTTCGTTCTCCCGTTTTTTGGTCAAATTTCGAAAACTATTGAATTTATGTTAAAAAAATTTAATATTCATACTATTTTCTGTATACCGTTCAAATGAATTCAATAATAACTTTTTGTAAAGATCCTTTAGATAAATTTGAAAACGTGGTGTTGTTTACAAGATCACTTGCAAGATCTGTAAGATGACTTCTTAATACTAGGATGGAGGAACACAAAAGTGATGTTCGTTTAGGACGTTGTTATAAGAGTGTACTTGCTAGACATACACAAGGGCTTGTTGATGTTGATCATGAGTTTGAATATTATAAATGCTTCAATATTTTGATTTGATAATAATAAAAATAAAAAAAAAGACTGAAGAAATAAAAAAGAGAAGGAAGGGGATTTGGTTGGTTGTCTTCTCATTTTTCTTTCCTCTTTTTTATTTTTGTCCAAAGAAACAAATTTTTTTGTTTTCAGGAATTGCAACAGGAGCATTTTTTGGTGGTTGTCCAAATTCTATCGTCGGATACTTGTTTTTTTCAGGAATTCTATACATTATTTGGTTTAATTATATATCACGTCTTTTATTACAAAATGAATTATGTTTTCAAAAACAATCAATGGACTTATCTCTACAATCAAAGACAAAGACTTTCTACAAAGACTTTCTCTACAATCATAAAAACCATGATCACCCAAAGAAATCACTAGAATCTATTTACCACTATTTAAAGTGAATCAAGAATAATTTCAATCAAACGAAATAGGTTTCTTACATTATGGATAACCCCCAAGTAATAGGAATTCTTAAAAGGGCAAACTCTTTTAATTTAAAGTTCAATACGAATTCACTTCATGGTTGTGTAGTATCTTCATTCGCATTAGAAGATCTATATGATGTTTATTAACTCTGCTCTGTGAATACATCCATTACTGAGATTATTCGAAGTAGTCAACGACAATCCTTGAGATTTGAACACACAACGCATGCAGTGCTTTCATTTGGAAGGAAGGAAATTTAAGTACAAACTCGAAAGGCACTCTCCTGGAGGGAGAGAGTGGATGAGAAGGTGGATGTAATGCCGAAAGAGGACAAAGTAATAAAGTTGATGGCAAAGAAGGCAAAAAGGAAAACAGCGTAATGAAATGGAAAAGTTTGGGGATGCCTCCTCTCCACTCGTAATGGCTGGTAAACGAATTAAAGAACCAAGAATCTCCGCGGACGAGAAGCGGAGGCAACTTCTAATGAAGATATCGTCGAGAAATTCTCCTCGGCTTACCAACTTGAGCAGCGGGAAAGTTGCTAAATAATAAATTGTAATAGAATATACGACCCGTGATATCTAAATTACGGATAGGAGCGAAGATCTCAGTTAATTGTAACGAAGAAACAGCCCCCTTAAACCAATCGATTGCAACCCTTTTCTAGCCAAACGAAGTCTTCAGATGCTATCAGGAGCTGTCCATAAGGGATCATCTATACACTACGTTATTCATTTTTTGCTATTGTTTATCCCCCCTCCCAGAAAATAAAGGTAGCCCAAAATTTTCCTCAAATTCAGCTGAATGGGATGATTTTTCACAATACCGCATATTGAATTAAGTATGAAACACTTTTCATTCCTAAGATTTCAAGTAGAATGCATTTTCAACAAAATAGTCGAATTTTCAACCAAAAAAGATTTTCTAACAAAATAGATGCATTTTTTACCTCAAAAAGAGGAATTTTTAACAACAAAGTTAATTTTTAACCAAACAGTTGCATTAGCATCCAAATAGTCAAACTTTCAAGAAAAACAATAGTTTATTTTCAACCAAGAAAGATTAATTTTCTTCCAAGAAGGATTACTTTTCTACCATAAAAGATGAATTTTCAATCAAAAAGAAGAAAATAAAAAAAAAACAGCTGCGTTTTCTACCAAAAAGGTGACTTTATCAAAATAGTTGAATTTTGAACCTCCAAGGTGCATTTTTAACTAAATGTTCTAAATTTTCAAATAAAAAATTAAACCAAAAACAGTTCAATTTTCAAGTCAAAAAGACGAATTTTCTACAAAACAAATCAATTTTTAACTAAAACGGTGAATCAATTGTAGAATATTTTTAAAGTAGTTCAACTTCAATCCAATAAGTTTATTTTCCAATAAAAAGCTACTTTTTTCAAACAAAATAGTTGAATACTCAACCAAAATAGATTAATTTTCAACCAAACAGTTGAATTTATATCCGAAAAGGGAATTATTTCAACCAAGAAGGATACATTTTTAACTAAGAATGATGATTTTTTTACCATAAAATATGAATTTCCAATCCAAAAAGACAAAATTTCAAGAAAACAGTTAAATTTTCATGAAAAAGATGACTTTATCAAAATAGTTGAATTTTCACCCTGAAAGGTGCATTTTCAACCAAATGGTCGAAATCTTCAAACAAATATTTTCAACCAAAACCAGTAGAATTTTCAAGACAAAAAGACGAAATTTTTAGAAAACAGTTGAATTTTTAACCCGAAAATTTGAATCTCTAACAAACAAACAAAATGATCAACCCTGAAAGATGACTTTTCTACCATAAATGATTAATGTTCTACAGAAAAACAAATTTTTAACAAAATAATTGAATCCTCATTCAAATAAAAAAAGTTTAAATGAAAAAAGATTATTTTTAAATGAAATAGTTCAATTTTCAACTAAAGAAGATTTTTCTAAACCAAAAATAGAATTTTAAAAATTTCCAGTTCACAAAATTAATTTTAAAACAAAATAATTTTTCAACCTGTAGAATTAAAACAAAAGAGATGAATTTGTAACCAAATACTTTGATTTTCTATCAAGTTGTTGAATTTTCAAGCCCAACAGACGAATTTTCTGAAAAACAGATCAATTTCCAACTAAAACAATAAATCAATTGTAGACGATTTTTAGAAAGTAGTTGAACTTTAAACCAAGTAGTTGAATTTTCAACAAAAGATACGAATTTTCAACAAAATATTTCAATCCTCAACCCAAATAGATTAATTTTAAACCAAACAGTTGAATTTCTAACTAAAAAGGATGAATTTTTAACCAAGAAGGATACATTTTTAACTAAGAAGGATGACTTTTTCACCATAAAATATGAATTTTCAATCGAAAAGGACGAAATTTCAACAAAACAGTGGAATTTTTATAAAAAAAGATGACCTTATAAAAATAGTTGAATTTTCACCCTGCAAGGGGCATTTTCAACCAAAGCACCGAAAGTTGCAAACGAAAAATATTAAAATTCAACCAAAACCAGTAGAATTTCAAAATCAAAAAGACAAAATTTTTAGTGAACAGTTGAATTTTCAACCCGAAAAATTAAATCTTCAACAAAAAAATTCATTTTCAATCCAGAAAGGTTATTTTTCTACCATAAATGATAAATTTTCTACCGAAGGACGAATTTTTAATAAAACAATTAAATCCTTAACCAAATAGATGAATTTTCAATCGAGAAAGGTGCATTTTAAACCAAATAGTTCAATTTTCAACTAAAAAAGATATTTTCAACTCAAAATGAAATTTTCAACATTTCCAGTTAAAAAACTAATTTTAAAGCAAAAAGATTTTTCAACCTGTTCAATTAAATCAAAAGAAGAATTTTTAACCAAATAATTTAATCGTATATCAAATTGTTGAATTTTCAAGCCAAGCAGACAAATTTTCTACAAAACAGATTAATTTTTTAATAAAATGCTGAATCAATTGTAGAAGTTTTTTAAAAAATAGTTGAACTTTAAACCAAGTAATAGAATTTTCAACAAAAAAATACGAATTTTCAACAAAATAGTTGAATCCTTAACTACTTTGTTAGAATATAACGGTTTTGTTAATATTTTTGAAATTATTTTTTGAACTGAAAATTTAACTATTCCATGTTTGTTTAAACATTTATCTTCTGCAGTTGAAAATTCGTGTATTTTATTAAAAAGTAATCGTTTTCCTAGAAAATTAATATTTTTGGTTCAAAATTATTTTTTTTTTTAAATTAAATTTTTAACTGAAAATTTAACTATATCATATTTGTTTCAACATTAATCTTCTTTAGTTGAAAATTCAATTATTTGCTTGAAAATTTCTGTATTTTGTAGAAGCTTTGTCTTTTGTGGTAGAATATTAATCTTCTTGGTGATTAATTCACCTTTTATAATAAAAATTTCACCATTAGGTTAAAAATTCCATTAAAAATTAAAATATTTGGTTGAAAATTCATGTATTTGGTTAAAAATTATTCCTTTTTGGTAGAAAATTAGTTTTTTTATTGAAAAATAATTTTTTTAACTAAAAATTGAACTATTCCATTTTTGGTTGACATTTTTTTTATAGACATTCAATATTTTTGGTTGAAAATTCATCTGTTTGCTTTAACATTGAAATATTTAATTGAAAATCTATTTTATTTGGTTGAAAAACTCATTTCTCTAACTGAAAATTAAACTATTCTATTGTTTGTTGAATGTATATATTTTTATTAAAAAATTAATCTATTTTGTAGAAAATTTGTCGTTTTTCGGCAGCAATATAATCTTTTTGGTTGAAAATTCTATTATTAGGTTGAAAATTCCACTGAAAATTAGAATATTTAGTTTAAGATTTACGTAATTTTTTTAAGATTATTCTTTTCTGGTAGACGATTAATTTTTTTGGTTGAAATTTAATTTCTTTGGTTCAAAATTATTTTTGTATTGAAAATTAATTTTTTTAACTAAAAATTTAAATATTCAATTTTTTGGCAACAATTTTTTTTCAAGGACATTTAATCTTTTTATTTGAAAATTTAACTATTTCGTTGGAAATTTATTTTATTTGGTTGAAAACTTATTTCTCTAACTTAAAATTAAACTGTTTTATTTTTTGTTTAAAATTTATCTTTTTTAGTCGAAAATTCATCTATTATGTTGAAATTTTGTTGTTTTTTTAGCAATATAACCTTTTTGGTTGATAATTGAAATTTTTGGATGGGAATTTATTTTTTTAATAAAAAATGCATCATTTCAGTTGAAAGTTCATTTTCTTGGTAAAAAATTCAAGAAAAGGTTGTTAAAATATTTTCGGGTTGTAAATTCAACTTTTTTTTCAAAAATTTGTCTTCATGACTTAGGAACTAAACATTTTGGATGAGATTTTTTTTCTTTATTGATTGAAAAATCTCTCTTGGTTGAAAATTCAACTTTTCTGTTGAAAAGTTGTATTTTTTTGGTTTAATTCAAGAGTGCTTATTGAAAATAAAAAAAAAGGTTTATGGAAATATCAACTATTACACTTTTTGTTAAAAATTCATTTTTTTAAATCAAAGATTTATCAGTTTGGTTGAAAATTCAACAATTCTATTGCAGATTCTCTTCTTCTTGGTTGAAAATTTATTATTTTAACCGGAAATATCATAATAAAATTTTGAATTAATAAATCTTAATCAACTGAAACTCGATTCCTCATTATGTGTGTGAATTTGGCAACATTCCTTCGATGTTTCCAAATTATTTTTTTATTAAATTATTAAATATATAATTAGACATTTTGTTTAAAAGACATTTTCTATACATTTGATGAGGGGTCCTTTAACACTTTTTTAAAGAAAACCAAAGGAGCTCATACGAAAAAATTTCGTTTAACGAATTCTCTTTTTAATTTAGAAATACGAATGAAATAAGCTTCAGGAAATTTGATCTTACAGCCTTTCGGCAAAATGAACCATAAGAGAAAACGAGGATTCGAACGAGGATAATTTAAGGCGAGCTTAATGGCCACGAATGAACCTGATATTTCGAAGTAATTAGACATTTTTTCTCCCTGTTCGTCGTAATAATCGTGACCATAACCATTAGAATCTGTTTCGTTACCGACTCCACTGGCTTCCCTCTGACCACGAATATACCAATTTAAAAAAAAGCCACGTTCATATTAATCATCCTGGATTAAACTAATTGTGTTTTCTTAGTATTTGAACATAAATCTTACTAGTTTTATCTAAATTTATTTATTTTATATAAATTTATTTTTTAATTTTTATTATTATTTTCCTAAGATAGCTTTGAATTTTTTTAACCTTTTTGGTTCCAACTTTAACTTTATCAAAAATTCAAGAGAAAAAATATATAATTATACTGATCAGTTTCTGGAATTGAATAGAAATTTACCTTCAAAATAAACCCAAGAAAATTAAAACTACCACTTTGCTTCCAGTTAGCAAATGTATTTGCTTCCTCATAAAGGAAGCATTAGTTATTTTTTTCAGTAACAGACAAACCAAAGTCTTCATTTTGATCAATTTAAAAATAGAAATTTACAAAAAATACAAAATTACAAAATAATACAACAATTTTTTAAAATACAAAGACAAATCAGACAAATCAAATTTTGTATTCGAAATGATAATTTTTCGAGCTGGAAAAGGAAAGTCAAAAATTCTGTCGCACCCTATCCCTTTCCCAGCTTCATGATTTCTTAACAAAAATTGTCACAATTATTCTATTTGAAAATTTATGATGAAAAAGTATTTTCTATTCATGCGTCAACTTTAAATTATGTCGATAAAAAAAGTTTTTCTGTTTGAAACAGATGATTCAAATATTGTAAATAAGCATAACTTCCTTAATCTTCAATAAAGTGTATTAATATTATAGATCAATCGATAAGCCCCGAATCAAGGAATTTTTCCGTTTTTGCATCAATTTTGAATTATGTTAGTGAAAAAAGTGTTACCATGCAAAACCGCGTTTTCAAGTATTATGCATTACCAGAGCTTCCTCTAAAATGTATGAATGTTGTAGGTCAATCGATTCGTCTTGAATCAACACATCTTTTATATTCTTGCACCAACTTTAAATTATGAGAATGAAAACATTTTTGCTATAAAAATCGATTGTAAAAATATATAAATCACCATAACTTCCCTACTCTTTAATACAATTTATTATAATTGTAGGTCAATCGATTCGTGTCGAACCAAGGAATCTTTTATATTCTTGCATCAACTTTGAATTATGTTGAAGAAAAAAGTTTTACCAAAAAAAACCGTATTTTCAAATATTATGCATTATGATAGCTTCCTTACTCTGCAATAAAATGTATTCATATTATAGGTCAATCGATTCGACTCGAATCAACACAACTTTTCTATCCTTGCATCAACTTTGAATTATGAAAATGAAAACATTTTTGCTATAAAAATCGATTTTAAAAATATATAAATTACCATAACTTCTCTACATGTCAATCAAATGTATTATAATTGTAAGTCAATCGATTCGTCGCGAACCAAGGAATCTTTTATATTCTTGCATCAACTTTGAATTATGTTAAAGAAAAAAGTTTGACTATAAAAAACCGTATTTTCAAATATTATCTATTACCATAGCTTCCTTACTCTTTGAAAAAAAGTATCAACGTTATAGGTCAATCGATTCGTCTCGAACCAAGAAATCTTCTATTTCCTTGCATCAATTTTGAATTATTTTGAAGAAAAAAGTTTTACTATAAAAAAGCGTATTTGCAAATATTATGAATGACCATAGCGTCCTTACTCTTCAATAAAATATATCAATGTTAGAGGTCAAGCGACTCGTCTTGAATCAACACAACTTTTCTATTCTCGCATCAACTTCGAATTATAAGAATGAGAACATTTTTACTATCAAAATCGACTTGAAAGACATATGAATTACCATAACTTTTCTACTCTTCAATCAAATGTACTATAATTGTAGGTCCATTAATTCGGCTCGAACCAAGGAATCTTTTATATTTTTGCATCAACTTTAAATTATTTCGAAGAAAAAAGTTTTACTATAAAAAACCGCATTTTCAAATATTATCTATTACCATAGCTTCCTTACTCTTTGAAAAAAAAGTATTAATATTATAGGTCAATCGATTCGACTCGAATCAACACAACTTTTCCATTCTTGCGTCAACTTTAAATTATCAGAATAACATTTTTGCTATAAAAATCGATTTTAAGAATACATAAATTACCATAACTTCCCTACTTTTCATTCAAATGTATTATAATTGTAGGTCAATCGATTCGTCCCGAACCAAGGAATCTTTTATATTCTTGCATCAACTTTGAATTATGTTAAAGAGAGAAGTTTGACTATAAAAAAACGTGGTTTCAAATATTATGCATTACGATAGCTTTTATTTATTATTAATATCATAATTAATTAATTATTTAGGAACTAAACATTTTGGATGAGATTTTTAATTTTTAATTAATTAATTAATTATTATATTAGTAAAATGTATCAATGTTATCGGTCAATCGATTCGTATTGAATCAACACAACTTTTCTATTCTCGCATCAACTTTAAATTATGAGAATGAGAAAATTTTCACTATAAAAATCGATTTTAAAAATATATAAATTACCATAACTTCCCTACTCTTCAATAAAATGTATTAATATTGTAGCTCAATCGATTCCTCTCGAACCAAGGAATCTTTTGTATACTTGCATCAACTTTGAATTATGTTGAAAAAAAAGTTTTACTATAAAAAATCGTCTTTTCAAATATTATGAATTACCATAGCTTCCTTACTCTTTAATAAAATGTATCAATGTTATAGGTCAATTGATTCGTCTTGAATCAACACAATTTTTCTATTTTTGCATCAAATTTAAATTTTGAGAATGAGATAATTTTTACTATAAACATCGATTTTAAAAATATATAAATTACCATAACGTCCCTAGTCTTTAATAAAATGTATTAATATTGCAGTTCAATCGATTTGTCTTGAACCAAGGAATCTTTCAAATTCTTAAATCAACTTGGAATTATGTGGAAGAAAAAAGTTCTACCATAAAAAACCGTATTTTCAAATATTATGCATTACCATAACTTCCTTACTCTTCAATAAAATGTATTAATATTATAAGTCAATCAATTCGCCTCGAATCAACACATCTTTTCTGTTCTTGCATCAACTTTAAATTATGAGAATGAGAAAATTTTTACTATAAAAATCGATTTCAAAAATATATGAAATACCATAACTTCCCTACTCTTTAATAAAATGTATTAATATTATAGGTCAATCGATTCTTCTCGAACCAAGGAATCTTTTACATTGTTGCATCAACTTTGAATTATGCTAATGAAAAAAGTTTTACTATAAAAAGCCGATTTTTAAAATATCATTGAGTGCTAAAAAAAAATGCAATAAATATTTTCAGAAATCCTTTGGTCAGTTTCAAGATATTCGTGGGGAAAATAAGTCCTCCAAATTTCATCAATTTATCTGCAACCGTTTTGAAGTTATTGTGTTCAAAAAAAAGTGTGATATCCACACACACACACATGCACACACACACACACACATGCACACACACACACATACACATATCCGGACAATTGCTTAGAACGTTGTGTTAGACATTTTTAAATTTAGGAAGGTTCAAATGGATGAATTAAAAATTTTTGGAAAATGTTACCATCACAAAGCTTTCTGTATGAGGAAGCAAAATGTTTAATATTTTACTAGGAGATGATTGAGATGGAATTTTTGTTTAGTCTTATAAATTCCCTACTGAGAGTCCATTGAATGAATATTAATTTTTCAACAAATTA
Source organism: Andricus curvator (assembly GCA_932195095.1). NCBI lineage: Eukaryota > Metazoa > Arthropoda > Insecta > Hymenoptera > Cynipidae > Andricus > Andricus curvator. The sequence continues at coordinate 91,178 of CAKNYM010048826.1, forward strand.
TTTGCCCTTTTCGAAAAAATCCAATTGTTTCAATATTTTCTGGTGTGGATTAAAATGTTCATTTATTAAATTCTCATGTAAAATTATGTAAAGAGAACATTTTCAACACTTGTTCGTAATACAAATCTCACTTTTTCTTCCATTCTTAACAGTTGAAAATTGAAGATAATTAGAAATGGAAAAAAATTAAGAATTTAATTTTCAAAAGTTAAAAAATAAATTTCCATTATTCTTCAATTTTTGAAATTTGAAATTCCACTGGTAAAAATTATAGAAAAATTGAAATTGAATTTTCAACTGTTACAAATTCAATCATTATTTTTCTTCACTTTTCAAGATAAAAATTGCATGTTTGAATATAGTTATTCAGATTTTCTTAATTTCCTCTTTAGGCAGAAATTTTGAATTTTTATTTAATCCTATCGTTGCAGGCCTCATTTTATTCCTTGAAAGATTATCTACCCATCTATTTGGTACTGTTTGAATTATACAGTTTTATTTAGAAATTATACAATAAATTGTTATCGTTATAAAAAATATTTTTGTTCAATAAATTTTTTAAAAGAAAAGGGTACCAAAGAGATTTGGAGAGAATCTTTCAAGGAATGAAATGAGCCCTATAACAATCGGTTTTCGTAAGAATTGCAACTTTTACCTAAAGAGAAAGCAAAAACAGAAAAACCAAAAAATTGAAATGTACATTTTTTATATTCTCATGTAAAGTTATGCAAAGATAACATTTCAAACAATTGCTTTTGATAGAAAATTGGCTTTTTTCTTCAATTTTCAACTGTTGATAATTGAAGACAATATAAAATTTAATTTTCAACATTTCAAGATCTAAAAGCTGAAACATTAACTATTGAAAATTGAATTTTCCAACGTTAAATTTTCAACAGTTGAAATTTTAAATGTTTAAAAATCAAGTTTCGAAAATTCACTTTTTATTTTCTTAAATTATGAACTGTTTGAAGTTCAAGAAAAAAGCAAATTTTGGATTGAAAATAAGTGTTAAAAATGTTCTATTTACAATAATTTTACACGGAAACATAATAAATAAATATTCCAATCCATAATTATTTTTTAAGTCGATTATTTTAAAAACTAATTTGCGCTGGCAAACATTGTTTTTGAAAATTAATAGTATTGAACATGTGAGATTTAAGAAAAAATGTCAACTTTGATTATCTCCTTGTCAGATTTTATTTTTAATTGTAGAAAAAAAATAATGTGTACTATTTTTGCAATAGTGTCTAAGAAAATTCACAAAATGATTTGATTGGAAAATTAAAGTTCTCGGATACATGGGTTTTAATCACATTCCCAATTTACTTGGCAAGCGCACAGTGCAAAAAGTTAACTTTTTCTTCCAAATTGAAAAACCTATTCGTTTTTACGATAAGAAACGCGATGTATTTGAAAAAAATTTTGTCGAAGGAAAAATTGGTGAAAGCAGCAAAATGATTGCTACACGGTAGAAAAAGTTTGCTGATACAGCAAAAAATAGAAAGCTGAACCAGATTTATGTTCTCATATAGAGCTATAAAATAAATATGCATTGTAGAAAAGATATTTCTGATATTGATAGAATTTATTTCTAAAATCGAAGGTCAGTTCAAAAATTTGATTTCAAGCATTCCAATTTTCATAATTTAAATTATAAAAAAAAATTGTTATAAAACAAATTTGCAGGTCTTAAATGTTTCTCAAAATTTGTACAGATTTTTGCTTATCGTTCTCTAGGTTATCACTTACACTTATTAAAAACTATTTTCAAAAATCAATCTTAAAATCTACAGGAATGAAAATAAATTTTTTTCAGGTATTTAAGACTTTGCTACTAGTGAAAATACATTAGAAAAAAATTTGATAGTTCTAGGAAAATAAAAAATGTAAAGACAGTAAATTAAAAAAACAACTGAGTTTTATGGTTTTTTTCAAATTACCTTTTCTTGAATGACTCTCAACGATATTTATAACTTATAAAGAATCTTTTTGGAAAATATAATATCTTTTTATTTCAAAATTCCATCAGTTTTCTAAGTGTTCCAGGTCTACATTAAAAACAATTCCAAGTCAGGTTTTTGAAACTTCCAGTCAATTTTATTTGATCAATTATTTATTATTATTAATTCACCCGAAACATTTTTTTTCTTAGAAAATTACGAATTTCTATCAAAAATTGACGGCCAGAACCAGTTCTCGCACAAAATATTTTGTTGAAAATTAAAGAATTTTAATTAAAATTCTTCGTCTTTGGTTGACAATTCAACTTTTCTTCCAGGAAATTCAACTTTTTGGCTTAAAAATTCGACAATGTTATTAAATTTCTTTTTCCTTATTAACTAAGAAATTTTCTTATATTAAAAATTTAACTACTTTATTGAACAATCATCTTTTTTGTTCAAAAATTCATTTATTTTTGTAGAAGTTTCATCTTTATTGGTTAAAATTTAATCTGTTTCGTTTAAAAATGAATTTTTTTTTCAAAGAAAAACTTTTTGTAGTAAATTCGTATATTTAGCTCTAAAATTCAACAATCTGATAAAAAAATTCGACTACTTGTTTGAAATTTAAACTATATGTATACCTTGTTGAAAATTCATTTTTCATCATTTTAGTTAACAAATAAATTCTTTGTTTGAAGATTCAACTCTTTTGTTAAAAATTTGTTTTGTTTTTGGTTGAAAATTAATTTGTTTAAATAAAAATTTAACTCTTTCATCTTTAGTTTAAAATTTATTTATTTTATAAAGAAATACAACTATTTTTCCCAAATTTATCTTTTTGGCTTGAATATTCGACAATTTTATTGACATTTTTTTTCTTTATGGACTAAGAAATTTTGTTATATTAAAAATTCAACTATTTTGTTGAAAATTTTTTTCTTTTCGTTTGAAAATTCATTTCTTTTTGTAGAAATTTCATCTTTATTGGTTGAAAATGCAATTTTCTGGTTAAAAATTATTCTATTTCGGTTGAAAATGAATTTTTTGTTTGTTTAAAAAAAACTTTTCTGTAGAAAATTCGTATCTTTGGCTCTTAAATTCAACAATCTGGTAGAAAATTCAACTATTCTGTCAAAAGTTGAACTACTTTATTGAAAATTCATTTTTTATTCAAAGATTCATCATTTTAATTTAAAAATAATTTCTTTGGTTGAAAATCCAACCAGATTATTGAAATCCGTTTTGTTTTTCTTAAAAATCAATTTTTCGAAATAAAAATTTATCTGTTTTATTTTTGGTTGAAAATTTATCATTTTTCGTGGAAAATTCAACTGTTTTGTTTTAAATTTGCTTTCATGGCTTGACTATTAAACAATTTTATCGAAATTCTTTGTCTTTATTGTCTAGGAAATTTTTTTATTTTAAAAATTGAACAATTTTGTTGTACATTCGTCTTTTTCGTTTCAAAAATTATTTCTTTTTGCAGAAATTTCATCTTTTTTGGTTAAAAATTCAACTGTCTGGCTCTAAAACTCAACAATCTGGTAGAAAATTTAACTAGTTGGTCTAAATTTAAACTACTTTTTTGGAAATTCATTGTTTATTTTAAGATTCATAATTTTAGTTTGAAAAAATTATTTCTTCGATTGAACTTTCAACTATTTTGTTGAATTTTTTTTTGTTTTTGGTTGAAAATCAATTTTTTCAAGTGGAAATTCAACTGCTTTGTTTCTTATAGAAAATTAATCACTTTTAGTAGAAAATTTAACTGTTTGGTTCAAAATTCATCTTTTTGATTGGGAAATCAATAAAAAAATTATCTAATAAAAAGTTCAACTATTTGGTAGAAAGTTGAACCAATTTGTTGCAAAATTGTTTTATTTTTGGTTGAATATTAATTTTTTCAAATAAAAATTCATTGTTTTATTATTGACTGAAAATTTATCATTTTTTGTAGAAAATGCATTTATTTCTGAAAAAAAAATTATTTTTGTTGAAGAATCGTCTTTTTTGATAGAAAATCATTTTTTTTTAGAAATGCTCATAAAAATTTTCAGTTCAAAATTCATCTTCTTATGTTGAAAATTCATATTTGGCGATTAAAAATACAACGATTTAGTGAAAAATTTATTTCTTTAATTAAATTTTTTTTCTTTATTGACTGAAAAATCTGTCTTGGTCAAAATTTCAACTCTTGTTGAAAATTCATCATTCTTATTTGAAGCTTTATCTCTCTTTAAACAATGATCTTATTTTGTTGACCATATTATTTTTGAAGGAACAAGAAAAAAATCTGCCTTAGCTCGGATTTGAACGGGGAACGCTAGTATACATGATTGGAGCGTTGACCAATTACGCCACCAAGGCTGTGGCAGAAATTATCTACCACAGCCTCGGTAGCGTAATTCGTTAACACTCTACTCATAGTGGCGTTCCCGGTTCAAATCCGCGCTGAGGCAGATTTTTTTTCGTTTCTCAAAAAATAATATTTAATATCAACTAAGCAAAATTTATTAAAATTTAAAAAAAAAAGATCAATTTATCTGTATATCAAACAACAATTTTGACATAAGCCTGGCTTATCAGGAGACATATCTATCGCTTAAACGGCATTTAATTTAAAAGCCTGGCCGGAAAGTGTAACAGTCGCTGCAGCCTGGTGAACATTGAAAACATTCAGGTATGGCGATGACAGTAACGAACGATGGAGTGTGAAAAGTTACATGCGCCTCGCTTGACGAGCTTTATTCGGATTTTAGTATCAAGCATCGCTGATACTCAGACTGAGATTAAAAAGAAGAAATTCTGGAAAAAAGTATTTTTTATCATTTTTATATGCAACAAAATTTTTTTAATTAGTCTAAATTAAATAGAAAAATAGATGTGACACAGTAAGGCAATTTTATAAACATTTTGCATGGAGGAAGTGGGATCATTTTCCGCGAAAATAGGAAAATAATAGGGAGATAAATTTTTGTGAAAAAAATTAATGTGGATACCAACTTGACAAAAGAGAGATGAATTTTCAACCCGAAAAAACGACTTTTTGAAACAAGAAAAAAAAAATGCAAAAGATTTGCATTTTTGTTCAAAAAAAGATGAATTTAAGGAAAAGTTCAATTTTCAAGAAAGTAGTGGAATTTGTAGCTAAATAGCTGAATTTTCAACCGATAGAGATGTATTTTCAACAAAATAAATCAATTTTCAACCTAAATGAAAAAAATAATTTCAAAACAAAACAAAAACGAACATTCAACTCTCAAATTTAATTTTTTTTTTTTTCAAAAGTGTTAAATTTTGAGTTGAAAAGAATAATTTTTACTCAAGTAGTTTAATCAAATAATTGATTAAAATTTGTAAAAAAATTTAAAAATTAAAACAAAAAAATTTTCAATTAAAAATTTTTTTTCTTCAAATATTAATTAAAACACGAATTTTCTACCAAACGGGTGAATTTTCAAACGAAGTATATTAAGTCTTTGGAAAAAATTCAATTTTTACCGACTAGTTAAATTTTCAAATAAGAACCTCAATTTTCAACCAGTTAGTTGAAATTTCTACCAAAATAGTTGAATTTTCAAGCATAATGGAAAAATTTTAAGCAGAAAGATTAAATTTTTACGAGAAATGATAAAATTTCAACAAAATGCAAGAATTTTCAAACCAAAAAGGCGAATTTTTTACAAAATAATTGAATTTTTAACTTGAAAATATAAATTTTCATGAAAAAAATTTAATTTTTAAGTTGAATTTTCTATCAAATTGTTCAATTTTAAAGCCAAAAAGACAAATCTGCTAGGAAGCAGTAGAATTTTGGACAAAATATGCAATAGGTGATATTTCAACAACAGTTGAATTTTAAACTATGAAAGATCAATTTTCAATTAGAAATATCGATTTTCAACAAAAAATGGAATAGTTTAATTTTCACTTCGAAAAATTAATCCTTAACTAAAGAAAAAAACAATTTTCAAAAAACATAAGAGACAAATTTTGAATTAAAATTTTCAACAAAAAACCATGAATTCTTAACGAAAAATGTCCTAGTTGATATTTCGTAAAAGAAATTTTTTTATTTTAATAAAAAAGTTCTATTTCCCGAAAAAGAAGAATTTTCAAAAAAAATAGTTGAATTCAATTAAAATGATATTTCGAATGTTTAGAAGTTTTGAAAAGATTAAAAAATATTGTAAGATTTGATAAGATTTCCAAAACTCTAAAACTAAATTCAAATTTAAATCAAAATGTAGAATTTTAAAAATTTCAAAACAAAAATCGAGAAGCTTTTTGAAGATTTTGACAAACAAACAATTTTTTTAATTTCTGTGAAAATAGCAAATGTTTTTTGTTTTGTTTTGAAAAACCAATTTCTAAAGAAAATTTCAAAACACTTTAAAACATTTCAAAAGATTTCTAAATATCTGGAAGATTTTGAGGCAATATTTTTAATTTTCAAAGATTTTTCAAAATCTTAGAAAAAAGTCGAATCAGCTCAAAAGATATTTAGGAACTTGAGAATTTTTGAGGAGATTCCAAATATTTAAAAACTTGACAATATGTTCAATAATTTATCAAATATTTTTAAATTTCTTCAAAACGTTTAAAATTGCTGAACGTTTTTTAAATGTGCACAAATTTGTCTTGAAATGTTGTAAAATCCTGTGAAAAAAATTCAAACAGTTGAGAATTCGGGTTTTTAATGTAAAAAATTAGTTTTTAAAACTGAACATTTAACTGTCCCATTTTTGGTTTAAAAGTTATCTTTTTCAGTTGAAAAATTAACTATTTGGTTAGAAAAGAAAGTACTTATTTGACGATTCAACTGTTCTGTAAAAAATTCATCTTTTTGTTTAAGAATTTAACCATTTTGTTGAAAATTCGTTTTGTTTTGTTGAGAATTAATTTCCTAATCTGAAAATTTAACTATTCTATTTTTTTTTTTGAAAATTCAACTATTTGGTTGAAAATTTATGTACTTTTTCAAAAATTCAACTATTTTTTTTAATTGATCTTATAGAAACAATTTTAGAAAGAGAAAAATTCATTTCTAGAGTTGAACGTTATTTTCTTTATTTGAAATTATTTTCTTTATTCAGGTTGAAAATTTAATTATCTCGTTAAAAATGCATCTTTGTGGGTTGGAAATTCAACTATTTGGTTGAAAATTCCACGGCTTTGTTGAAAATTCAACTATCTTGAAAATTCGTCCTTTCGAATTGAAAATTAATCTTTTGTGATAGAACACCTCCGTCCTCATTGAAAATTATCTTTTTTGTTAAAAATTCCAATATTTTCTTTTTAAAAATCGTCTTTTTGACTATAAAATCAAATTATTTGGTTGAAAATCAGTTTTTCATAATAAAAATTGAACTGTTATATTTTTGGTTGAAGAGTTATCTTTTCAAGTGGAAAATTCGTATATTTTGTTGGAAATTCATCATTTTGGTTGAGGATTTAACTATTTCACGAAAAATTTGTTTTAGTAGAATTCAACTTTCTGAAAATTTGTTTTTTTTTTCATTGAAAATTAGTTATTCAAACTTAAAATTAAACAATCAATTTTTGGTTGAAAATTCAACTATTTTGCAGAAAATTCACGTTTCTGGACTGAAAATTAACTTTATTGTAAAAAATACTTATTTTCCGTTGTGAAACTCAACTTTAAAATACTAGTTGAAAAAAGATTCGTCTATTTGTGTAGAAAATTAATCTTTCTCGAAAATTCATCAATTTGGTTGAGGATTCAACTATTTTGCTAAAAATTAGTTTCTTTTCGTTGAATTTAACTGGTTGATAATTCGTTTTTTTTTTTGTTTGTTGAAATTTTGTTTTCTAAAAGTTCAACTGTTTCATTTTTGGTTAAAAACTTATCTATTTTATTTGAATATCTACCTATTGGATTCAAAATTCACTTATTTTAGTACAAATTCCTCTTTTGGTAAAAAATTAATCTTCTGGGTTTAAAATTCATTTTTGTAGGTTAAAAATTGAGGAATTTGCTAAAAAATTGAAATACTTTGTTAAAGTCATCTTTTATGAAAAAAAAACTTCGACTGTTTTGTAGAAAATTCGTCCTGTTGGATTAAAAATTCATTTTTATGGTAGAACAGCCATCTTTTTCGGTTTAAAATTCATCTCTCTGGGGTGAAAATTAACTTTTCTCTCGATAAATCCTCTTTTCAGGTTAAAAATTTAACTGCCTCCTAAAAAATTCATCTTTTCGGCTGGAAAAATGAACTATTTGATTAAAAATGCATCTACTAAATTTTGAATTGTCATCGTGGTTCAAAATGGTGGTAACTGAAGTTTGTCTTATCATGTAATAATGAAAAGTTTGAGATCCACTCAGAAGTATTAACGTATTTAAATTAATTTTTTTTCTGAAAAAAGATCTTCTCCTTTCTCTCTGTTGGGAATCGAACCACAGAACTTTCGATTGCCGGTCGGGTGCTTTCCCATTAAGGTACTAGAGAGACCGAGAGAAGAAACTTTTTTCAGAAAATACACGCATTATTTTGCAAGGTGGTACATATCAAATCTTTCAAGGAATCTGTATTATCATCAGAGAATAACAGAAATGTTTAACGTCTTTTCAGACTAGATGGAAATATGAATACAAAATTATAAAAAAAAAATAAAATGAATTATTGAATAATTATTAATTATTTTTATTTTTAAATGAGTTTTAACTGATATTTCCATCTAGTCTGAAAAGACGTTAAAAATTTCTGTTATTCTCTGATGATAATACAGATTCCTTGAAGAACGTATTTTAGGTAAGGGACCGTATTTTAATTACGTACCCCCCCACGGGGGGGGGGTTGATACATTTTGTTACGATTATTTACGGTAGGGGAGGAGGGGGTCCTTCACTTGAATTTTAAAAAATTCGCAAAAAATTTCTCCTGAAGATTATGCTTTTAGTTGTAAATTTTATTATTTGGTTGAAAATTTAACAATTTTCTCAAAAAGACATCATTTTTTTTTCAAATGCAACTGTTTTCTTAAAAATCCGTCTTTTTGAGTTAAAAATGAAACTTTTTTCGTGTAATATTAACCTTTTGTTTAAAATTCATATTTTTTTGCTGATAAGTCAACTGAAATCTTTTTTGGATGAAAAATATTTTTGCTGAAAATTTGTCTTTTTAATTTAAAAGTTAATATTTTTTTAGTAGAAACATTGCATCTTTCTCGGACAAAATGCAACTGTTTTATTGAAAATTTAACTATTTCCTAGAAAATTTTTCTTTTTGTTCAAAATTTGTATTTTTCTGCTGAAAAGTCTATTGAAATCCCTTTGGATGAAAATTCAACTCTTTTTTTGAAAATTTGTCTTTTTGATTTAAAAATTCACCTGTTTTAGTAGAACTTTCATTTTTCTTGGACAAAAATGGAACTGTTTTTTTGAAAATTTAACAATTTTGTTAAAGTCATACTTTTTGGTTAAAAATACGACTATTTAGCAGAAAATTAACTTATAGTTTGAAATTATTATTTTGGTGAACTGGAATCTTCTTTGAATGAAAATTCAACTATTTTTTAAAAGTTTTTTTTTTCAATTGATCTGTTTTAAAAGAAATGTTTCATTTTTCTTAAATAAAAATGCAACTGTTCGCTTGAAGATTCAACTCTTTTTTGAAAATTTGTTTTTCTGATTTCAAAATTCACCTGCTTTGGCAGAAATCACATCTTTCTTGGATAAAAATGCAACTGTTTGATTTAAAACTCAACAA
>CAKNYM010048826.1:101259-144698 GCA_932195095.1 Andricus curvator
TGGATGAAAATTCAACCATATTTTTGAAAGAAAATTTTTTTACATAAAAATGCATATTTTTAAGCGAAATTTCATTTTTCTTGAATAAAATTCAACTGTTTGGTTGAAAATGAAACTATTTTGGTAAAAAGTCATACTTTTGGTTGAAAATTCTACTGTTTTGTTGAAAATTTAACTATTTCGTAGAAAATTTCATTTTTGTTTCAAATTTATATTTTGGTGTTAAAAAATGAACTAAAATCTTTTCTGGATAAAAGTTCAACTTTAAAAAAAAATTTGTCCTTTTTTTAGTAAAAATTCATCTGTTTTAGTAAAAAAAAATTTTTTTGATAAAAATTCAACTATTTCGTAGAGAATTTAACTATTTCGTTAAAAGTTCATCCCTTTTGGTTGAAAAACTTCTTCTTTTTCGATGAAAAATAAAATTTTTATCGTAGAAACTTATTTTGTGTTAAAAAATTCATATTTTGATCTTGAAATGTCAACTGGAATCTTTTCTGGATGAAAAGTCAACTATTTTTTTTAAATTTGGTTTTTTTAAATAAAAATTTATCTGTTTCAAGAGAAATTTAATCTTTTTTTTTTTTGATAAAAATGAACCTATTGTGTAGAGAACTCAACAATTTTGTTTAAAGGTTATCCCTTTTGGGCAAAAATTTGTTTGCTAGAAATTTCTTTTTTTTTATGAAAATGCAACTTTTTGGTTAAAAATTATTCTCCTTTGCTTGAGTATTCAACTATTTTGTTTGAAAAATTTCGTTAAATCACTTCATTAAGAAATCATTTTTTTTTTTCAAGAGTTATATTTTTAGTTGAAAATTCATCTCTTTGGTTGAAAGTTTAACTATTTTGTTGAAAATTAATCTCTCGTGGAAATTTTTTTTTGTATAAAATTAATTTTTTAAATGAAAATCTAAGTTTTTAATTTTTTTTTTAAATTGATCTTTTTTAGTTGAAAATTCTCATTTTTTTGTAAAAGAAATTCATTTTCTTGTTTTAAAATTTCATTATTGTTAGGTAACAATGCATCAGTTTCGTGGAAAAATAATTTTTTTCTGAAGTCAAATTTTTGGTTTGTAAATTCAATTTTGGTAGAGAAAATTCGTCTCTTGGCTTGAAGGTCCAACAATTTATGTAAAATTTTCTTTCTTTACTGAAAAGTCTTCATTTGTTGGAAATTCGTCTTTTTGGTTTTAAAAAACTTTTTCTTGGTATAAATTTGATCCAATTTTTGGTTGAAAATTCAACTATTTTGCAGAAAATTCACGTTTCTGGATTGAAAATTAACTTTATTGTTAAACTAAAAACTTAACTATTTGGAAAAAAAATTCGTCTGCTTGTGTAGAAAATTAATCTTTCTCGAAAATTCATCTATTTGGTTGAGGATTCAACTACTTTGCTAAAAATTTGTTTGTTTTTTTTCGTTGAATTTAACTGGTTGAAAATTCGTTTTTTTTTTGTTGAAAATTTTTCCGTTTTCTTAAAGTTTAACTTTTCCTTTTTTTGGTTCAAAACTTATCTTATTCATTTTAAAATTTAACTATTTGATTAAAAAAATTTTTTTTTGTATAAATCATCTTCTTTGATTGAAATATAAACTATGACACCTTTTGTTGGGAATTTACCTTTTTAGGTTGAAAATCCAACTATTATGTTAAAAATTTAATTATTTTGTTGAAAATTCAAGTATTTTGTTAAAAAGCCATCTTTGATAGTAGAAAAGACATTTTTTTGTTTAAAATAAATCCATGAATTTGAAAATGAAGTTCCCGGACACCCTGCCTAATTCGACTAGCAGTAACTAGTAAAAAATTTTTGGAAACTAAAAATTACGTGCAGAAAGAGTGGGGGGTTGAAATTTTTTGTTACAGTTTGTTACAGGAGAGAGGGGGTCTCAGAGAGGGCCTATAATCCGCTACGTAATTTAAGTACGGCCCCTAATTGAAAGTACTAATCATCCAGTATGTCAGAATTTCGATCTGAAGTGCTTTATTGATTTTGAATCACTGATGGAGATATTTGGTCGCTTGTTGACTTGAATGGCGAAACTATGGAAGATCGAGAACCCATTGGTCACTCAGAGTACGGACATCTATATTCATTAAGTTGATTTGCTGGGACTTGCGAGTTACCGGCAAAGTGTTCTCAAAGGAGCACTATGGGTGAGATTCGAGTGAGAAACTTTAGCAGATGTGCGGGGTACATTAATTCGAGACCCTCGTGCCATCTTGGATCACCAACTTCTCCAGCAAGAAGCACGAACAGTAAATCCACCAAGAGATGAAATTCCCAACTTCCAATTAAAAGTCTCAAACATTTTCGGGTTTTAGGCAGTTTTTGAGATTTAGGAGAGTTGGAAAATTATGAAGGAATACAAATTTAGACATGATGTTATTTTTAAAAAAATTTATTCGAAAACACCTCGGACCGAACCATTTTTTAATTTCGCGCCATACGAGATTACCAATCACAGCTAGTGTTCTAAAGAGTTTAAGTGCTTAAAGAAATGCTCACAAAAATGAGGATAATCTCGAGCATATGCTCGACCTTTATGTGCTTTGAGAATTCAATGAACATTTATGAGCATTTTGAATTAGGATTTAAAAAATTGTATTTTCTATCTTTACGAATAATAATTACATTATTTAAATTTCGCGGGAAAATATATCGCTTCAAATGGGGGAGTTTACCACTCACCAGAGTGCGCGATCTGTTCGGTTCCGAGTTCTGCGAAAATTGAAATATAATAAATGAAAAATAACTTTTTGTGTGCAAATTAATAATAGAAGTTTATAGTTTATTTGTAGAATAAAGTAAAAACGTAAGTCATTCAGTTTGAAGAGAAAAAATTTAATATTTTTTACTGGTCACTTTTTCTTGCGTAGTTCTAAATTTTACAAACATAACATTATTGTCTACTGAAAAAATTCAAAGTACATGTTTTGATAACATACTCTATTTTTTTTTACCAAATAGTAGAATTTTCAACTAATAAAAAATAATGAACCAAAAATAAAATTGTTGAATTTTCTGTTAAAAAAAATTGTATAAATAAAAAAAGCGAATTTTTCAATAGAATAGTTGCATTTTAAGCCGCAGAGATGAATTTTCAACTAAAGTGATGAATCATCAACCAAAAAGATTACTTTTCAACAAAGTAGTATGACTTTGAACCAAAAAAGATGATTTTTCAACAAAATATTGAATAGTTGATATTTCAGCCAACAAATTTTAATATTAAATGAAAACCGATGAATTTCAATAAAAAGACGAATTTTAAATGAAATACTTGATTGTGTTGATTCCAGACGAATCGATTGACCCATAACATTGATACATTTTATTGAAGAATAAAGAAGCTATGGTAATGCATAATATTTGAAAACACGGTTTTTTATAGTAAAACTTTTTCCACTAATATAGTTCAAAATTGATGCAAGAACGAAAAAGATTCCTTGATTCGAGATAAATCGATTGATCTATAATGTTAATACACTTAATTGAAGATTAAGGAAGTTATGCTCATTTCTAATATTTGCATCATCTGTTTCAAACAAAAAAACTTTTTTCATCGACATAATTCAAAGTTGACGCATGAATAGAAAAAATTCCTAGGTTCGAGAAGAATCGATTGACCTATAATATTAATACATTTTCTTGAAGAGTAAGGAAGTTATGGTAATTTATATATTTTGAAAATCGGGTTTTTTATAGTAAAACTTTTTTCATTAACATAATTCAAAGTTGATGCAAGAACGGAAGAGATGTGTTGATTTGAGGCGAATCGATTGACCTATACTATTAATACATTTTATTGAAGAGTAAGGAAGCTATGGTAATCTATAATATTTGAAAATACGTTTCTTTATAGTAAAACTTTTTTCTTCAACATAATTCAAAGTTGATGCAAGGATATAAACGATTCCTTGATTCGAGAAGAATCGATTGACCTACAACATTCATACTTTTAATTAAGGAGGAGGGAAGTTATGGTAATTTATATATTTTGAAAATCGGTTTTTTATAGTAAAACTTTTTTCATTAACATAATTCAAAATTGATGCAAGAACGGAAAAGATGTGTTGATTTGAGGCGAATCGATTGACCTATATTATTAATACATTTTATTGAAGAGTAAGGAAGCTATGGTAATGTATAATATTTGAAAATACGTTTTTTTACAGTAAAACTTTTTTCTTCAACATAATTCAAAGTTGATGCAGAAATATAAAAGATTCCTTGGTTCGAGAAGAATCGATTGACCTACAACATTCATACTTTTTATTAAGGAGGAAGGAAGTTATGGTAATTTATATATTTTTTTAATCGATTTTTATAGGAAAAATTTTCTCATTCTCATAATTGAAAGTTGATGAAAAAATAGAAAAGTTGTGTTGATTCAAGACGAATCGATTAAACTATAACATGGATACATTTCATTGAAGAGTAAAGAAGCTATGGTAATGCATAATATTTGAAAATGCGGTTTTTATAATAAAACTGTTTTCCTCACATAATTCAAAGTTGATGCAAGGAAATAAAAGATTCCATGGTTCGACACGAATCAATTGACCTATAATATTAATAAATTTGATCAAATTGTAGGGAAGTTATGGTAATTTATATATTTTGAAAATTGGTTTTTTATAGTAAAACTTTTTTCATTAACATAATTCAAAGTTGATGCAAGAACAGAAGGAATGTGTTGATTTCATTCATATTGATTGACCTATACTTTTGATACATTTTATTGAAGAGTAAGGAAATTATGATGATGCATAATATTTGAAAATACGGTTTTTTATAGTAAAACATTTTTCATCAACATAATTCAAAGTTGATACAAAAATATATAAGATTCCTTGGTTCGAGAAGAATCGATTGACCTAAAATATTATTACTTTTTATCAAAGAGTAGGTAAGTTATGGTAATTTATATATTTTTAAAATCGATTTTTATGGTAAAAATTTTCTCATTCTCATAATTTAAACTTGATGCGAGAGTGGAAAAGTTGTGTTGATTCAAGACGAATAGATTGACCTATAACATTGATTCATTTCATTGAAGAGTAAAGAAGCTATGGTAATGCATAATGTTTGAAAATTCGGTTTTTATAGTAAAACTTTTTTCATTAACATAATTCAAAGTTGATGCAGTTATATAAAAGATTTCTTGGTTCGAGAAGAATTGATTGACCTAAAATATTAATACTGTTTATCAAAGAGTAGGGAAGTTATGGTAATTTATATATTTTTAAAATCGATTTTTATGGTAAAAATTTTCTCATTCTCATAATTTAAAGTTGATGTGAGAATAAAAAAGTTGTGTTGATTCAAGACGAATTGATTGACCTATATTATTGATACATTTTATCAAAGAGTAAAGAAGCTATGGTAATGCAGAACTTTTGAAAACACGGTTTTTTATAGTAAAACTTTTTTCATCAGCATAATTCAAAGTTCATGCAAGAATATAAAAGATTCCTTGGTTCGAGGCGAATCGATTGACCTATAATATCAATACATTTTTTCGAAGAGTAAGGAAGCTATGGTAATGCATAATATTTGAAAATACGGTTTTTTATAGTAAAACTTTTTTCTTCCACATAATTCAAAGTTGAAGCAAGAAAAGAAGAGATGTGTTTATTCGAGTCAAATCGATTGACCTATACTATTAATAAGTTTTATTGAAGAGTAAGGAAGCTATGGTAATACATAATATTTGAAAATACGGTTTTTTTATGGTGAAACTTTTTTCTTCAACATAATTCAAAGTTGATGCAGTTATATAAAAGATTCCTTGGTTCGAGAAGAATCGATTGACCTAAAATATTAATACTCTTTAGCAAAGAGTAGGGAAGTTATGGTAATTTATATATTTTTTAAATCGATTTTTATGGTAAAAATTTTCTCATTCTCATAATTTCAAGTTCATGCGAGAATAAAAAAGTTGTGTTGATTCAAGACGAATTGATTGACCTATGACATTGATACATTTTATCAAAGAGTAAAGAAGCTATGGTAATGCATAATATTTGAAAACACGGGTTTTTATAGTAAAACTTTTTTCACTAACATAGTTCAAAATTGATGCAAGAACGGAAGAGATTCCTTGATTCAAGGTAAATCGATTGATCTATAATAATAATACACTTTATTGAAGATTAAGGAAATTATGCTCATTTATAATATTTGCATCATCTGTTTCAAACAAAAAAAAAAACTTTTTTCATCGACATAATTCAAGGTTGACGCATGAATGGAAAAGACTTTTTTATCATAAATTTTCAAACAGAATAATTCTGACAATTTTTGTAAAGAAATCATAAAGCTGGGAAAGGGATAGGGTGCGACAGAACTTTTGCCTTTCCTTTTCCAGCTCGAAAAATTATCATTTCAAATAAAAAATCTGCTTTGTCTGATTTCTCTTTGTATTCAAAAAATTTGTTGTATATTTTTGTGATTTTGTATTTTTTGTGAATTTCTATTTTCAAATTGACCAACATGAAGACTTTGGTTTGTCTATTATTGAAAAAAATAACTAATGCTTCCTCTATGAGGAAGCAAATACACTTTCTAACGGGAAGCAAAGTGCTCGTAAAATGAACACCATATAATTATAAATACAAACAAAGTGGAAACACTCGAGATCGAATCCACAGCTAGTTTCTAAAGTTCACATTTATTTCCCTTCAAAAATCAGTTACAATTAACAAGAAAATATTTTCAAGGATTTTCTAAATTAACTTATTAATTTATTTAATGGCTTTTGTTTCCTGCTGGGATTAATATTTATTTTAATTTATGGTTATTAATTATATTTTACAGTGCTTTAAATTCAAACACATATTTTGATTTGATAATTAGGCAATCAATATAAGAAACGTGTTATAAATTGTAGCGTGCTATTTTTGTAATTATTCAGTATATTTGAAAACATTGTGAGAAGTAAAAGAAGCTACCAGAAACACTTAAATTAGAGTATTGGTTCTCTTATTTCCCGTCCGGATATCATGTCAATGAATGTTCCGAGAATAGAGAAAGAGTAATGTTTTCTTCATTATAAGCACAAGTGACGTGTATAATCGGAAAATCCATTTCGTTCTTTTTTAAGCCAACTCCGCAGAAAGATCTATGTGAAAATCCCATACTTGGCGGCATTCCACGGGACGCAAGGAACATCTTTTATACAATTATAGTTTTTGCGCGATGCGATCTCGCCGGAAATATGAATGCGAGGAGGTGAGGGATATGGAGAAGGTGGAGGAGGAAAGACAGAGAGAAAGGAAGGATAGTGAGAAAAGAAGGACAGAGAGAAAGAAGGATAGATATAAAGAAAGAGAGAAAGGATAGAGAGAGGGAAAGAAGGATAGAGAGAAGGGATGAAAAAGAGAGTGTGAGAGGGAAGAGGGAGGAAGAGTGATTGAGTGAAAGGGGAGAGGTCGGAGAAGGAAACGAGGTAGAAGGGGTGGGAAGAGGGGAAGTGGATAATAGCCCGGGATAGAATTGTTCCAGAAGCAAAAAACCAATCCATCCCTGAGTGTTATCGGATGGTGGAGACACTCATGGAACGAGTACCACTGAAAATACCGAGATCGCTTTTCCCTCGGACAATCCTGGCTTCGTTGACCATAACTGAATCGACTCGTGGTATCTCTTTGCTCATAGATTAGTTTTTAAATGATAATTAAACACGTTCGATGATCGTTTCGCTTCTCTTTCCGCTTGTCTGAAATTAAAATATAACTGAAGAAGCGATACGAGCGGTGAATATCCACGAGTGAAAAAAAAAATGAAGCATGAAAGCAGGAAATTGAAAGCTAGTTTTCAATTACTCGGGCAGAGAAAATTTAGACCTTATGTTTGGTTTCGATGATTGATTTCGAAAGGTGAGTATTGAGAAGCTTCAGTTCGGATGTACAATTATTAAAAACCTGATTCGTTTCGAAAAGAACGTGTGATATCAAAATCAATTTTGAAATACCAGAGATTATTATTGCTCAGAGAAAATCAATTTTTAAATAATTCAGTTTCACAAGATTAAATTTCAACAGAATCCTATCTATAACAGCGGTGTGAGAATATGTCTCGAAAATCCAGCAATCGTTGTTAAAAACCTGATTGGTTTATCGTTACTTGAAATTTTAAGGATGGTTCAAAGGAAAACAAATCATTTTTGATAACAAAATTTTTAACTTACCGACAACATTTATTTTAACATTGTTTTTTGATAATAAATTTTACCTTATTACCGCTTCTTACTAATTTTTGAAAGATGGTTGAATGTAATAATTGACGGCTTATTTTTGTGTGAAAAATATTCTCATATTCATGAGAATATTCAGAACATATTCATAACATATTCATGTTTTTTAAAGAAAATATATATTTTTAAATTATTATAGTTGATGATTATTCACTTATTTTCAAAAATAAGAATAGCCGAGTTGTAAGGAAAGTTTTCCTTAAAAAAATAAGCCATGATTTATTATATTTTCACTATTTTTATAAAATCTGTAGGAAGCGACAGTAGGACAAACTTAATTACAAAAACATTATTAAAATCATTTTTCTTTCAAGTTTCAAAATTTTTTTAATAAGAAAAGAATTTTTTTTTCTTTCATAAGACATGACTGATAATATTATTTTAATTCCGGAAATCATAGGAAACTTTTTCCCCCATTTTTGGCACGACAACCACCTTAAATTAAAACTCTAAAGTTGTGAAGAGGAGTGAAAATTTCTCAAAATTTTAGATTGTGTTACTTTTTTTCACCGGAAATTAGCATTTTTAAACAAAAATTTCAGGTTTCCCAATTTTTAACAATTTCAGATTATGTTACTGATTTAAACCGGAAATAGGTTATTTTAATCCAAAATTATTAGATTCTGAAGAAAAATTTTATTTTAGGAATTCAAGTTTTTCGGGGTTGTTTACGTTTTTTACCAGAAATTGATATTTTTGAACACAAATAAACCATTATTTTCTATGAAAAAAATTTAAAACGTTCGAATATTTATAAACCATTTTTTTTATTCAGACTGAACTTTTTTCTCTTATTTCTTCTTACTAAATGTGTAATAAGGATGGAATTTTATCAAATGAAAGCTTATTTTTTCTAGATAAACATTCTCTACAACTTTGATTTAATATTGTTTTCTTTTTAGAATTATCTGTTGAGGATTTTAGGTAATAAACAATTATTTTTCAAAAGCTGGATGCAGAAAAATTGTACAAAATATTTTTTTGAGAAAATAGACTTTTTAAATAAAATATACTCACTTTTTTTTAAATTTCGTGAGAAGCGAACCGAAAAGAAAGTCCAGTCAAAAATAAAAGTTTTTCAATAAACAATTTTTATATGATTAAAACTTTCTTCATGAAAAATGATCTATTTTCTCTGCGAAAATATCATCGACAAGTACCTTAGGATAACGGTTTTCATCAAAAATTTATATTTTGTTTTCAAACAAGTTCTACAATTTAGGAACAATTTATGGTCATGTTCACCTTTTTCACCAAAAATCGGATATTTAAAAAAAAAATCTGAAATGATTTACAATTTGGGACCACTTTTGAATGCTTTTTAGTGTTTTTTATCGGAAATTGGTATTTCTAATTTTCAAAAATCATAAGGTTTTTCAGATCATTATTTTTCTTTTTATTATTATTCAGAATCATCAAATTCGCCAGTTTTAGTTTTCTTGGCGTTTCATAACAGACATTGATAATTTTAATAAAAAATCATTGTATGTCAAAGATAAATTTTTTTTTGATAATTTTAGGTTATGCTTGCGTTTTTCACTGGAAATCAGTCTAGATTCTAATAATGATTTACAATTTTTGATCAATTTAAGGTCATGTTAACATTTTTTTACCGGAAATCGGTTATTTTAAACAAAGAAACATTAGTTATAAAATAAGGTTTAAAATCTTAAATAATTTTTCTTATCTTATTCGAACAACAATACAGTATCTTAGCGTTATTCACCGGAAGTCGTTTATTTTATACAAAAATCATTTGACTCAAAAGAAATTGCTCTTCTTCTCTATTATTCATGATGATAGATACAATAAAATTCTTGTGACTCTAAAACATTTTTGCAGCAATAATGTGAAATTTTGTATATATTCAAAAAAATTTAACTTATAATGATTTTAAATGCTAAAAAGTGTTGAAAACTTTTTTTTTTGGAAATTGCAAATCAAGGACATGAAAGCAATACGTATGGCAAGTAAATGATGGCAGGCATTACTGAAAATAATATTATCCTAATTTTATTAAGAATATTATCGTTAAAAGTGAAAAGACCACCCTTGGAACAATGTTTTGCTCCTTTCACCACTTTTCACATAATTTTTCCTAAGAAAAGTCTTGAAATGATTTCAAAAAAATTAAATAAATATTTAATAGTTTCTTTAATCTTTTAAGGATAGTTGGATGTTTGCTCTACAATTTTTTGCATAAAGTAACTGTTTTGCAAGTATGTCAAAAAATGTGCCTTGGACAGAACAATTTTTCTTGATAAATTGAAAGTTCGAACTGTCTACCGGTACGGAATTTTTCCTCAGACCTTTTTCCAGCTCATCAGGGCTAAAGTTGCGGAAAATTCCACAATGCTCCTCAATGCTAATTTTATATGATGACAATTTGATATTGGAATTCAAACTGAAGAATTTCTGTTCAGTTGAAACAACTTCAAAAAAAAAAAAAAAAAAAAAAAAAAAAAGGATTGCATAAGATTTTGAACAGTTATATACAATCTGTCAGACTATGTTGTAGAAAAGAAATGAAGAGACAAAAGCACGCGATAAGTGAGCGGAAACATACGAGCTTCAATGTGAACAAAGTGATGAAATGAATTCGAATATTATTATTTATTAATCACACAATTATTTGTACAATGAAGGAGGTAAAATAGGGTGGTGTGAGAAAATATTTTATTTATTTGCGTCACCCTACTACTACTATTACAGTAGGAACTTATTGCCAATACGTTGATGATACCATTTTCATTATTCCAATAGACAATATTCAAGAAGTAATTCATAATTTGAATGCTTTTCATCCTAGAATCCAATTCACACACGAAATTGAACATAAATATTTTAGTAGTTTCGTCAATATTGAGATTATTAGAGTTGATAGCAATAATATTAAAACAGATTGATTCCTTAAGAACACTCACTCAAATAGCCTACTTAATTTGTAACCTAATCATCCTACACAATACAATGGTTTCAATAATAAAAACATAGAAGATTTAGCAATACTAATTTTTGACAAAACTTTTCATACTGAAAATCTAGACGCAGTTGAAAAACTACTTTATTACAATAATTATGCAAAAGATTTTACTGAACATTAAAAAAAAGAACAACAGAAATACACATGAAACAAAATAACATTCAAAACAGTCTGAATAATGAAAACCAGCAAAACAATATTAAAGACAAAAAACAAATAATTTCAATTACAGATTAAGTCCAAAATACTACAAAGTAACTGCAAAACATCTAATAGAATTTCAAATGTTGATTTAACTTAAATTGAATGGGATAATATTGAAATATTTCACCAAGATTCTAATTACTATAACAGATGTTTTTCTAAAAATCATATTCATTAAAGAAGAAAGACACAATAGTTTAAATAAATGTACGGATTTAGAACGCTATAATTCAGCATACAATAGATTGCTTGAATTTCTTTCGTAACTTCTATACCAAAAATAATCATAACAAAAATTGATTTACAATTATTATTCTTAAAAACATTTATTTCTTTTATTTCTAAAAAATATCATGTATGATGGCTCTGCGATAAAAACTTATGCCAGCTGTTCTCATTATATATTACTCAACGGTATGATTGTGTGCATCTGAAAGAAAGTCACTAGGTACTTGCGCTGAGACAATTTTAATTATACTTTTTATAACAAAATATTTGAAAACTAACAGTTTAAATGGATCATCAAGAACATATTGACACAATTAAAAAATTTACAATATAAGACATTAATTAATTAATTTATATTTAACATTGATTTATATTAAAATGTAGCTGCCAACACCGACATACGATTTCGAAACCAAATTCAATTTTTAACTTCTTTACAAATACCATATACTAATTTAATTTAAAATGTAACGATGATTTTAAGCAACAACTAAGTTAGTATTGTTAATAATAATAATAATAATAATAATGAGCCCACACTTATAGTTATTTATAACTACAAGAAAAACCTAGAAACACTACCCGAATCGGGTAGTGTCACGCCTACCCTGAAAGGGAAATGGTTTAATGGTATATATATACATGTATCAATCATCTTTATACATTAAATTGCCTGAATTTCTATTCAAAAGACATAATAGGTGAAAATGTTTTTCTATTATGATATTTTACAACTTTTTCAATTAGCGTGATAAAATTTAGTGTAATAAGTGTAATTTCTAAAATCAAAAAATTATGAATCTGAATAATTTTAAATCGATAGATTTAAAATTATAATATTGTAGACTAAAAGTAATTTAAAAAATAAAATTGATTTCCAATTGTTTCTAAGCAGTATTAATAGTAGAGAAAATTTTAATTGAATATTAAATTTTAACCAATTTTAGGAAAAACAAATCGTTTTAACAGATATTTAGAAGTTTGAAAAAGATTAGAAAATAATTCACATCTTGAGAATTTCGAAAGCTTTCAAGAGAATAAAAAAATTGCTTGAGATTGTTAGCGAAATTTCAAATGATTTTTTATTTTCAAAAATTAATTTTCAAGACATATTTAAACAGATCTTTAAACTTTTTAAAAGATTTCAAAAATTCTCAAAAAAGTATCCGGAATATTTTGAAGCAATTTTTTTAATTTTGCAAAATTTTAAAAAATCGAATCATTTTAAAAGATATTTAGGATGTGTACAAGTTTTAAAAAGACTTGAAAGTAATTTCACGTTTAAAAATATTTTAAAAGTTTTTTAACAAAATGTATATTTCTCTAGATTTTCAAAAAATAGGAGCTTTTTAAAAATTGTAAGAGGTTGCAAAACTATAACAAAAACTTTCTCAAGATTTCTGGAAAAATCTTTCATAATTTTTTTAATTCAAAAATTAGTTTTTAAAGAAAATTTCAACAGATTTCAAAAGGTTTCTAAAAATGTTGAAAAAAATCTGGAAGATTTTAGGGTAATTTTTTTAATTTTGAAAGATTTGTCTAAATTAAAGAAAATTTGAGTTAGCTTAATATATAATTAGAAATTTTATGAGTTTTCAAAAGATTAAAAATATTTTAAAACTTGAGAAGGTTTCTGAAAATTTATAAAATATTTTTAAATTTCTTCCAAACTTCTAGAAGTCCCAAATATCTTTTCAATGGACATCTTCAAAAATCTTTTTCAACTTGAAAACAAATTGATAATATTTACATACTTCCCCGGTCTCTTTTGTCAATAAAATTTAAAAGCTCTTAAATTATAAACTTTAAAAATTTAAATTGAAATTTTACTCATTCAAACGCTCTATAATTTCAACTTATAAAATGAAAGCTGTTAATACTTTTTAAATTACAAAATTTTAATTAACGCATGTATTCTGCAAAATAACATTTTTTAACTTTTATAAATTGTACAGTTCAAAGATTCAGATTCAGTTCAAAAAATATAAATCCAGGTTATCGTTTTCCAAGCTGTAAATTGAAGAATAAATCCATAAATTTCTAAATTATATCATTTAAAGCAATTTGAAGCTAGAAACATTAAAGAATTAAACGATTAAATTTTTTTTTCAACTCAACATTTTTTTAAATTCGAATTTGAATTAGAAATTAAATCATATTTCAAGTAGTTTCAAATGAATATTAATTATTGTTAAAATTTTGGTTCAATTCTTATTCATATTATATGAAAATTTGTTTTTGCTCTAAAATATTTTTAAATGTGCCCTATAAATTATTTTTTCAAAATAAAAAATAATTTTTTGAGGAATATCAAGAAAAAATTTGTATTATCTTAAAACCCTTTAAAATCCTCTAAAAACTTCAATATTTTATTTCAAAATCCTTAAAAAACTTCAAGATTTTGTTACAAAATCTTCAAAAAAGGTTAGAACTCTTGAAAATATTTTTCACTTGAAGTTATAAAAACTGAACCGCAAATTAAGATACTCAAAGTGAAATACATACTTCTGAATTCTAATCTTTTAAAATTAAAGCTTTAAAAAAGCGTTAATTCAAACGCTCAATAATTCACGCGTCTAAAATGGAATTTTTTAATACTTTTTAACTGAAATTATTTAAACTAAAAGCCTTTACATTGCAAAATTTTAACTTTTATACTTTTAATTTACAAATTTTCAAAATTATTTCATTTTAAGCAATTTTAAGCTATAAAAATTAATTTAACATTGAAATTTGTTTTGAATTTTTTTTTAAGTATTCTCTTAAAAATTTGTTTTAAAAAAATATTTTGAAAAATCTCCAGGAATCTAATAATAATATTATTATCTTCGAACTCGAATTTTTCCTACAATTTTTTTAAAATCCTGCAAAAGTAAAAAAACTACCTTAAAGTCAGCCAGATTCTTTTTTGACAATTTCGAAAATCTTATTAAATATTCTTTTTAAATTAATTTTTCAAACAAAAAAATTATTGTTAGTTTCCCTAGGAATTTTAAAACACATTTTTTATTAATTTAAAACCTTTTAAATTCCTTAAAAACATTATAAATTTTGTGTTCGAAATCTTCAAAAATCTACATTGTGTATTAAATGGTTGGAAATATTTTCACGTTTCAAATTATTTTGGAATCTTTGCAAAACTTCTGAATATATTTTCAACTTGTTCGATTATTTTCCAAATTAATAATTGTTCAATTGTCATTTATTAATCAGAAATGTTTGTTTTAAATCTTTTTGAATATTCTCTTAAAATTAATTTTTCAAAACAAAAAATAATTTTAAATTTTCCCAGCAAACATGAAAATTTTTTTTTTCTTAAAACCTTTGAAGATCCTTGAAAAGCTTCCAAATTTTATTTCAAAACCTTCAGAAATCTAAATTAATTTTTGTATTTTTCAAAATATTTTCCAGTTTTGAATTAAGTTTGAAATTATTTTGTAATCTTTTCAAAACTTTGAAACATATTTTAAACTTAGTCAATTACTTTCCAAATTAATAATTGCTCAATTGTCATTTATTACTCAAAAACTTACACAAACTTAAAAAAAAAATTTCATTTTCTTACAAGTTTGAAGATCCTTCAAAGGCTTCAAAATTTTATTTCGACACCTTCAAAAATCTAAATTTAGTTTTTTATTTTTCGAAATCTTTTCCAGTTTTAAATTAGGTTTGAATCTTCTGAAAACTCGTAAATATCTCTTAAACAAACTCAAATTTTGTCTAAATTCATAATTGTTCAATTGTTATTTATGCATCAAAATTCATTAATTTCACTTACATTTATTAAAAATTTGTTAAATAGAACAATTAAAATTCTAACGTTCAAAGTTCAAATTTAACACACTGAAACAATCACGATGCGAGGCTTTCTATTTTAAATAGTTCAGTTTAAAATTGTTTAGTTTTTATTATTTTATTTTTAATTGCTCATTTTAAATAAAAAAGTGAGATAACACTAAATATCCAAAAAAATGTCATCTTTAATTTAAAAATTTCAAATTAAATTGTTAAAAATGTAATATTTTAGATTGAAACAATATTTGAATAGGATCGTTCTGCAAAATCAATTATTGTTCAAGTTTCAATAATGGAACTACAGTTCAATGTGATTTATTATAATAGCAAAAATTCTTGGTAAACGTGTATTATTTTTTTCAATTGCAGTTTCTTGTTGATGCGAATTCTAGAAGTATTGCTTGTAAAAATTTATATTTTTTTGTAATTTCCTACCATAATTTACGTAAAACCAACAGCGTTTTTATGACCTCAAACACTCAAATAAAAATATGTGACATCCTGTAGAAAAAAATTAGCTATTTGTATTTCACTGTATTTTATTGTTAAATTTTGTACATTTTTTTACAAAAAAGTGCAAATTAAAAAAAATACATTTGTAGAAATTTACTTTCTTGTAAAATTTTTTTCCACCAGGGATGTTATCTGCTTCGCTTGTAACATGTTACTGATTTGAGTGGAAAATATATTGTCACTGGGTAACCATCAGGGAAGTCACTATTGACTGGTTTTTCAAATCTTGTTACAAGCATGTGACTACTCAGACTATTAACTGTATTAGCTGGGGTCCGCCAAACGATTATTTTATTTTTTATTTTATTTTTTTAGATGTTTAACGTCGCATCAACTACATGACCATTAGCGACGACATTGATTATTAATTTGTTTACATTATTGCTGTATGTTTATAAATATCATCATTTTTCCTTGTTAACACTGTTTATCACAGAAGCTAACTTTGGTCTTTGAGATTTATTTCTTGAAGAAAATTTAAAAGGTTTTGAAGCATTGCTGGATTGGTGATCTTCTTTTATTCATTAAGTAGCCGATGTTTTCTTCTCAAGTTACGGTATTTAGGGCATTCAATTAGAAGATGTTTGACAAAGAGTTACTTCACATTCTTCACATCTAGTTGGGTCTAGTTTTGAGATCAGATTTTAGTGGGTTGTATG
Organism: Andricus curvator; assembly: GCA_932195095.1. Taxonomy (NCBI): domain Eukaryota; kingdom Metazoa; phylum Arthropoda; class Insecta; order Hymenoptera; family Cynipidae; genus Andricus; species Andricus curvator. The sequence continues at coordinate 117,908 of CAKNYM010048826.1, forward strand.
GGTGTCTCCAATTGGTCCTTACGGTTTTCTAACAGTATGTTGCTGTTTCCGAAGACGTGACTTTTTATTTCGTGAAGTTTTGTCGTAGAAGGTGTTTTCCATGCATTATTCCAGATCTCAATGATAGTATCCCTGATGGTTTTGCATAAGGCTTGAGGTTCAACTTCTGCGAGTTCATCAGGTTCGGGAAGAGTATAGGCTGACTTCGACAGTTTATCTGTTTCATTTCCTTTGATTCCTATGTGTGATGGAATCCAGAAAAGAGTTATTCCTTTTCCCAGGTAATGTAACTGTGAAGGTAATTCCTGAATTGCTTGAGTAATGTGATCGAATTTTTTGTAATTTTGAATAGCTCAGATGTCACTAAGAGAGTCAGAGAATATTATAACTTTGGTTTGGTTTCACTTTTCAATGTATTCCAGAGCTTTCAGTATAGCGTAAGTTTCACATCCGAAAATTGGGTAGACTTCAGGTAGCTTGACCAGAAATATTTCAGATCTAGATGTTCCCTTCGGAAAATAAGAAGTCTTTTCTCCAAAGATACGTAAAAGTTTCTCCAATCTATATGATGCTTGTAAAAACAGCCTCCAAAGTGTTATAGCAGCTCTGACGAAAATTACACTCAAATCCTCCTCTGGTGTAATCTGTATCCATATCACTATCATCCCCAATAACGTCCACTAGATGATTATGGGTTCTACGGACTCGACATATTTCAAATCGAGACATTTCCCTAGCAAAATAGCAAGTCCTCTCTTGGAAGATACTTACAAGTTTCCCCAATGCATACGATGCTTAGAAAAACTGTCTCCGAGGCGTTATAGCAGCTTCTGAATGCCTTCTGGTGTGAGGAAGTTTCCCACTTTTCCCCTCGTAGCGACTAAATCGACTCGCTGCTTCCTTATATCCATAAGACGACCCTATATTGGCGGATATGGAGATAAGTCGCGTTGTAGAAAAATATCAATATCTCGCATGTGTAGATATGTCTTTAAAGTAAGTTGGTATTCCTGCTATCGAGCTAGGCCGAAAGCAAAAGGGTTCTTTTGAAACCTCCATTGAAGCAAATAAGCGCAGCAGACGTGCCGACTCGGTAAGTAAGATGGCAAGCGAGGAAGGGGGGGCAGAGAAGGTGAGCTGTTGAAAATAGTTTGAAAACGTCAGAAATACTTCTGCGTGGAAGGATCGAGTCGGAGAGGCGAAATTGCATTTCACGCGGTAGCAGAGGCTAAATCCGAAAGGCGCAAGACATAAGCGAAAAGGGGGCGAAATAAGAAGAAAGGATGATGAGGATTTAAATGGCAAGAAGACTGCGGCCTTTCAGCAGAAATATTCAAGGCGGAAATTTTGCTTTTGAATTTTAATTCCTTTTTCTATGCAGTATTTTCAGAATTGTACCTTATTACCTCACGCTTCTCATTGGTCTTCTCTTCTGGTGAAAAAATTGAAGATGGAAAAATACTTCCGTTTGCGGAATTGTAAAGTATCCGAGATTTATTGACGCTTTCGGATCTCGGAGAGTACAAAAGATTGGAGAGAATATTTCTTGCCAAACCTAGCCAAAGAAAAATGACATTCTTTAATATTATTTGACTATGTCTATTCAGTGATACCAATTAAAATAAGCAATTGTCAATATGTCCTACTGTTTCTGACCTTCTCCTCAGAAACGCGAGTAACAAAAAGTTCTATAATAATTGGGAATGCGAAACCGAATTCCTTTGGCTATGAACATATTGTTAATTAAGTTACAAACTCTAATTACAATGCAAAAATCTACCAAGAAATAATTTTGCTTCGATAAAAACTATTTAGAAAAGCTAATCACATTTTTCTGTTTCCATACCGAAAATCAGTCCTTTTATCATACATATTTGTTACTCATAACATCTCGACAAAATATTCTCCATTCATGCTGAATGTTGTAATGAATATTGCAAATCAAAAGAAGTAACAAAAAAAGTTTTTACCCGTATTCTATTAAATTAAAATCTCAAAGATACCAGAGATAGAAGTAAATTTAAAATAGAATCAAATTGAGGAAACCATCTAACCGGATATCCAATATCATCAAATTATTCAACCTTTTAGCCGAAATGTATACCGTTTTTATAACGTATTCATCACTTCACTATAAAATACACGAATTTTAATTTATATATTTCGTAGATTACAACATTTTTAAAGCGAGATTCTAATGGAATAGAATTTTTTTGTAAAACAAGGGACAATTATTATATTCTTCGAGTTCTCAAAATTCTAGAACCATATGTCAATAATTTTTTTGCAAAAAATGGATTCATCATGTTATGTTTGCTTAATCCTCATTTACATTAAAATTTTTGTTTTTAGGAATTTAAAGTTAATTCTTTAAGGTTCAACTGCTGAATATTTTCGGCTGATTATTTACTTTTCAATTTGAAAATTTTATTATTCGGTGAACAATTAATTATTCTGTTGAAAATTCAATAATTTGGTAAAAAAATGGCTTAAATTTCTTCATTTTTGGTTGAAAATTCAAACATTTTGTTTAAAGTTACCTTTTTAATTAAAATTCATATAAGCGGTTGAAAAATTTCTATTCTTTTGATTAAAATTCATCTCTACCATAATTATTTGAATTTATGAAATTGTTATAAACAAACTAAGCGTCGCATCAGGTTCAGCTGCTTTTTTTAATTTGTCTTTTTTAGTGGAAAATGTGACATCTTGTTTGAAATTTTAACTACTTTGTTAAAAATTCAGTTGTTTAGTTGAAAATTCATAATTTTAGTTGAAAATACATCTCTTGTTAAAAATTTACCAATTTTCTTTCAAATTCGATTTTTTGTTTGAAGGGTGGAAAATGCAACTATTTGTTTGAAAATTTATTTTTTTTTTTGAAAATTTAACCTTTTTGTTAAAAATTCATCTTTTTGGTTTGAAACGGTAGAAAATTCAACTATCTGGTTGAAACTTAACTTTTTTGTTGAAAATTTAACTCTTTTATTGAAAATTCGTCTTTTTTTTAAATGGTAGAAAGTTGAACTATTTGGTTGAAAATTAACTTTCTTGTTGGAAATTTAACTATTTTGTTGGAAATTAGTCTTTTTGGTTTAAAAGTAGTAGAAAATTCAACTATTTGGATGAAAATTCACCTTTCTGTTGGAAATTTAACTGATTTGTTGGAAATGAATCTTTTTGGTTTGAAAATGGTAGAAAATTCAACTATTTGACTTAAAACTAACTTTTTTTATGAAAATTAATACTTTCGGTATGAAAATTCAACCATTTGTTTGAAAATGTATGTCTTTTGTAAAAAACTTAAATATTTTCGTAGAAAGTCCAAATTTTGTCGAAAATTAACTTTTTTCTTGGAAATTCGTCCCTTTGGATTGAAAATTTTTTTTGGGTAAAAAAAAGGTTTTGTTAAGAAATGTGACTGAAAAATCTTACTTTAACTCATGCGTATTTGTTTTTGATTCCTCATAGAGGAAGCTTTGTGATGGTAACATTTTCCAAAAAATTTAAATTCATCTAATTGAACCTTTCTCAATTTAAAAATGTCTACTGCAATGTTCAAAGCAATTGTCCGGATGTGTGTGTGTGTGTGTGCGTGTGTTTGTGTGTGCGGATGTGTGTGTAGATGTCACACTTTTTTGTGAACACGATAACTTGAAAACGGTTGCAGATAAATTGATGAAATTTGGAGGGCTCATTTTTCCCACTAATATCTTGAAACTGACGGAAGGATTTCTAAAAATATTTATTAAATTTCTTTTTAGCACTCAATAATATTTTTAAAATCGGTTTTTAATATTAAAACTTTTTTCATTAGCATAATTCAAAGTTGATGCAAGAATATAAAAGATTCCTTGCTTCGAGACGAATCGATTGACCTCTAATATTAATACATTTCATTAAAGAGTAGAGAAGTTATAGTAATTTATATATTTTGCAAATCGGTTTTTTATAGTAAAACTTTTTTCATTAACATAATTCAAAGTTGATGCAAGAAGAGAAAAGATGTGTGGATTCGAGAAGAATAGATTAGCCTATAATTTTAATACATTTTATTGAAGAGTAAGGAAGTTATGGTAATGCATAATATTTGAAAATGCGGTTTTTTAGAGTAAAACTTTTTTCTTCAACATAATTCAAAGTTGATGCAAGAAGATAAAAGACTCCTTGGTTCGAGACAAATCGATTGACCTATAACATTAATACATATTATTGAAGCGTAGGGAAGTTATCGTCCTTCATATTATATTTCAAATGGATTTTTATAGTAAAAGTTTTTTAATTCTCATAATTTAAAGTTGATGCAGGAATAGAAAACATGTGTTGATTCGAGGCGAATCAATTGATAGCTGCAAAAATGAGCTATTTTCAGAATGTTTAATTGGCTGCCATCTTGAATTCGAATAACTTGTTACTTACGAAATTATCATTTATATTAATATTTTCCAAAAAATTGAAATTCATTTTATTAAACCTTTCTCAATTTGAAAATATCTAATACAATTTTCTAAGCAATTGTCCGGATGTGTATGGGTGTGGATGTTTGTGGTTGCAGATAAATTGATGAAATTTGTAGGGCTTATTTTCACCACTAATATCTTGAAACTGACGGAAGGATTTCGAAAAATATTTATTGCAGTTTTTTTAGCACTCAATAATACTTTAAAAATCCGTTTTTTATAGTAAAACTTTTTTCGGTAGCATAATTCAAAGTTGATGCACGAACAGAAGAGGTTCCTTGGTTCGAGACCAATAGATTGACCTATCATATTAATACAATTTATTAAAGAGTAGGGAAGTTATGGTAATTTGTATATTTTAAAAATCGGTTTTCTATAGTAAAACTTTTTTCATTAATATATTTCAAAGTTGATGCAAGAACAGAAAAGATGTGTTGAATTGAGACAAATCGATTGACCTATAATATTAAACATTTTATTGAAGAGTAGGGAAGCTATGGTAATGGATAATATTTAAAAATACGCTTTTTTTTTGGTAAAGCCTTTTTCTTCAACATACTTCAAAGTTGATGCAAGAATATAAAATATTCCTTGATTCGAGGCAAATCTATTGATTTATAATATTAATACACTTTATTGAAGATTAAGGAAGTTATGCTCATTTATAAGAATTGAATCACTTGTTTCAAACAGAAAAACTTTTTTCATCGACATAATTCAAAGTTGATGCATGAAAAGAAGACATTTTGATCATAAAATTTCAAATAGAATAATTCTGACAATTTTTGTAAAGAAATCATAAAGCAGGAAAAAGGATAGGGTGCGACAGAACTTTTGCCTTCCCTTTTCCAGCTCGAAAAATTATAATTTCGAATACAAAATTTGATTTGTCTGATTTTTCTTTGTATTTAAAAAAATGTTGTGTATTATTTTGTAATTTTGTATTTTTGGTAAATTTCTATTTTTAAATTGATCAAAATTAAGACCTTGGTTTGTATATCATTGAAAAAAAGTAACTAATGCTTCCTCTATGAGGAAGCAAATAAATTTGCTAACGGGAAGAAAAGTGCTCTTGAAATGAACACCATATAATTATAAATACAAACAAAGTGGAAACACTCGAGATCGAATTCACAGCTAGTATAGTTAAGTTTTTGTGAATTATCATCTTAGTTATTTTGGTTTTTAAACTATAACGTAATGTAACTGGAGTTACGTTTTTCCGCCAATCCACTGTCGACTTAGCCCTACTCTCTCCTAATTATTTCCCAATTATTCTTTCATTCTTTATTCCATTAGTTAATCTATTCAAGCCGTCCGTAAAAATTGAACTTAGGTTTGAATTAATTGCCCTGAGGAGCACGGAAATACTATTAAAGTGTGACGCAGAACCTTGTACTATCTTCTGAATTGAGTTCGCAAAGTGCGCGTTCAATTCATATCTGTTCTGAATGCAAGCCAGAAAGTAACTTTTGCTTTACCGGCTTCCGGATATTCTTCTTGGGGTTAGGTTTAGTTATCGGGGATGAGGATTAACGAAACTCAGGAGCGAAGCACTATGATAATTTTATCGACTATTTTCTCTTCTTCTCGGTCCCACTATTTTATACCCTTTATTACTTTTTATTCGCACCTCCTCTGGATTTTGAAGAAAAGAAGTCATAGTTTCGAAACTTGAACTTTTATACTAGAATTGTTCTTGCGATTTAATTGCACATCAAAAAACCTCAACCAGTTTTACCGAGTGTCAGACCTTTAAGAATTATATCGTCTTTTTTTATTGACCCAAGGTGCTTTCCGGTAATTAAAAAAAAAATCGTTATTTTTTATGAACAAAAGTTTTTTTTTCATGTTTATACAGCTCTAATGTTAATGTACAAATATAATAGTCAGGATCTGTCCATAAATTAATTTATCAATTTTGTTAATGAAGCAAAAAAAAATAAAAAACTTGAAATATCAGACTTCACAGACCAAGATGCTGTCAAATTACGGAAAATAGGGTGTTTTTTCAATTTTTGACGAATTTTTAATAACTAAAAATAATTTTCAATCAAAAAGGACGAATTTCACATAAAACACTCAAATTTGCAATAAAAAAAATACTTTAACAAATTTTCTACCTAAAAAGACCATTTTTCAACATAAGTTTTAATTTTTCAAGCTAAAAAGTCAAGTGCTTTAGAAAAGAGGTTACTTTCAAACAGGAAAAGATAAATAGTTAAATCTTGAACCGAAAAGATGAACTTTTGAGAAACAAGAATAATTTTCTACCCAAAAAGATGAATTTTTAACAAAATTTTCAACACGAATTTTTAAAAAAATTGTTGAATTTTCGAGTCAAAAAGACGAATTATTTAAAAAAAGCAGTTGAATTTTCAACCAGAAAATATCATTTTTCAATAGAAAAGTCAATTTTCTACATAATAGTTAAATTTTCAAACAAAGATATCAGTTTTCAATAAAAAAGATAATTTTCACCGAATAGTTCAATTTTACACAAAATTGTTGAATTTTCAAGCCTAATAAACTAATTTTCTACAAAACAGTTGAATTTTCAACCCGAAAATATAGATTTTAAGCAAAATAGTAAATCTACAACCAAATAGTTGAATTTTTAAATAAAATAATGAAGATTCAATATAAAACATGAAATACTTACATGAATGTTTTCAAAAGTAGTTTAACTGTTCTCCAGGTAGCTAATTTTTTACCCAACAAAAAAAAAATTTTTAAATGTAAGGTATTTTAATTTGGAATAAAAAACAGTTGAATCCAACTAAAAGAGACGAATTTTCCACAAAATATTTCAACCAAAGAGGATGAACTTTTAACCAGGAAGATTAATTTTTTGCAAAAATTAAAGCATTGCAAAAAAATGAAACAATTTTCAACCAAGCAGGGGAATTTCTGACTAGAAAATATCAATTTTATCGATTTGCCGAAACATTTTTTTGGACATTTTTTTTTTTATTTAAAAAAAAGTCCAAAGTAAATGTACTCAAAAATCCCAGCGTTTTTTTTCTGTCCATTTTTTCAAGATTATTTAAACTGGAAATTATTATTTTTAAATAATTATTTTTAATTATTATTCTAACTGAAAAGCGAACTATTTAATTTTTGGGTCAATTCTGGGTGGAATAAACTTTTTTGGTTCAAAATAAAATCTTTTTTTGGTTAAGAGTTAAACTACTTCAAAAAAAAAAATTAGTTGAAGATTCACTTTATAGTTGTGAGCTTAACTCTTTCATCGTGAATAAACTTTCTTGGTTGAAAATTCATATTTTCAGTTCAAAAATTCAAATGATTTATAAAAAAATCGTCTTTTTGGCTTAAAAATGCAATAATGCTTTTTTTCAGAAAAAATATATTTTTGGTTAAAAATGAAACTACTTAGGTTGAAAATTCAACTTTTTTATCGAAACTTAAACTATTCATTTGAAAATTCAACTATTCACTTCCAAATTCCTTTTTTGTTTAAAAATTAATGTCATCGGAAAATGTAGCTATTCTATTTTTGGTTGAAAATTTGTTCTTTATATGTTGAAAATTGAACTTCTCGTTAAAAAATTTACTGTTTTGTTAAAAATTTGTCTTTATTAGTTAAACTCAACTGGCTGGAAATTAGTTTTTGAAATTGAAAATTTAATGAATCCATTTTTGGTTGAAAACTTATCTTGGGTTTGGGTAGAAGATTATGATTTTTTGTTTTGGAAATTCATCCATTTGGTTAAGGAATCAACTATATTGTTAAAAACTTTACTTTTTCGTTTCATTTATTTTCCTTTCAGTCGAAAATTTAACTTTTCGGGTTGAAAATTCGACCGTCTTCTAAAAAATTCCTCAAGCTTTCTTGAAAATTCCACTATTTTGTTGAAAATGCAACTACTAATTTCTTTTTTTTTTATATGTGAAATTTTTTTCCACTGTGATCGATAAATTTATTATAATTATCTTCTTTTTATGATGGATAAAATTCAGAGGTGAAATAGGCAGCCGCGTATTACTAGAATGACAGAAACATTTATGCGTGTATTTTCTGAAAAAAGTTTCTCTTCTAGATCTCTCTAGTAACTTGATAATTCGTGTATTTTCTGAAAAAAGTTTATTTTCTCGATCCCTCTAGTAGCTTAATAATGCGTGTATTTTCTGAAAAAAGTGTCTTCTCTCGATCTCTCTAGTAGCTTAATACATGCGTGTATTTTCTGAAAAAAGTGTCTTCTCTCGATCTCTCTAGTAGCTTAATTGGAAAACACCCGACCGGCAATCGGAAGTTCTAAAGGTTCAATTCCCAGCGAAGCGAAAGGAGAAGATCTTTTTTCAGAAAAAAATTAATGAGAAAAATTTATTTCTACAGTTATCCTGTCGGCTTTTTGTAAATCTAGAAACTTATCCACAAAATTAAAGTCGACTTTTATGAAATAAAAACAAGAGCCTTAATTAATTTATAGAATATTTATTCTTTGTAGAGCGTATTATTTCATTCAATAAACTGCTTTCGTGGACTGCAAGGTTTCAAGATCATTGACATTCACATTTCGGACTCATTCCGCTCTAAAAAGTTACTTGCTCATTAGCGACTGTATCTACGGATTAATTACAGGATTTTTTTATGGAAACCATTCGCAAGGATTACGCGAAAGAAATCGAAAAAATATCAATTTTCACTACGTGAATGACCTTCTTCAGCTTCTGGTGGTTCTAACGATATTAACGAGATTTTTTAAAGATAAGAATTGACCAGAAAATTGCAATATGACTGGGAATCATCATTTAATCAAACCTTCCTAAGTTTAAAAATGTCTAATATAATGTTCTAATCGATAACTTGAAAACGGTTCAGATAAATTGGTGAAATTTGGAGTGCTTATTTTCACCACTAATATCTTGAAACTGACCGAAGGATTTCTAAAAATATTTATTGCATTTTTTTTAGCACTCAATAATATTTTAAAAATCGTTTTTTTATAGTAAAACTGTTTCCATTAACATAATCCAAAGCTGATGCAAGAATATAGAAGAATCTTCGGTTCGACACGACTCGATTGACCTAAAATATTAATACATTTTATTAAAGAGTAGGGAAGTTATCGTCATTTATATTATATTTAAAATCGATTTTTATAGTAAGAATTTTTCAATTCTCATAATTTAAAGTTGATGCGAGAATAGAAAACATGTGTTGATTCTAGACGAATCGATTCACCTATAATATTGACACATTTTATTGAAGAATAAGAAAGCTATGGTAATGAATAATATTTGGAAATACTATTTTTTATGGTAAAACTTTTTTCCTCACATAATTCAAAGTTGATGCAAGGAAATAAAAGATTCCTTGACTCGGGAGGAATCGATTGACCTATAATATTAATACATTTCATTGAAGAGTAGGGAAGTTATCGTCATTTATATTCTATTTAAAATCGATTTTTTAAATAAAAATTTTCGAATTCTCATAATTTGAAGTCGGCGTGAGAATAGAAAAGATATGTTGATTCGAGATGAATCAATTGACTTATAATATCAAAAAATTTTATTGAACAGTAAGGAAGCTATGGTCATGCATAATATTTCAAAAATCGGTTTTGCATAGTAAAACTTTTTTCATTAACATAATTCAAAGTTGATGCAACAATATAAAACATTCTTCGATTCGAGACAAATCGATTGACCTACAATATTGTTACATTTCATTACAGAGCAGGGAAGTTATGGTATTTTATATATTTTTGAAATCTATTTTTATAGTAAAATTTTTTTCATTAAAATAATTCAAAAGTTGATGCAAGCATATAAAAGATTCATTGGTTCGAGACGAATCGATTCACCTATAATATTATTACATTTCATTAAAGAGTAGGGAAGTCATCGTCATTTATATTCTATTCAAAATCGATTTTTATAGTAAAAATTTTGGAATTCTCATAATTTAAAGTTGATGCGAAAATAAAATCTGTGTTGATTTGAGACAAATCGATTGACTTATAATATTGAAACATTTTATTGAACAATAAGCAAGCTATGGTAATGCATAATATTTGAAAAATCGGTTTTTTATAGTAAAACTTTTTTCATTACCATAACTCAAAGTTGATGCAAGAATATAAAAGATTTTTCGGTTCGAGATAAATCGATTGAACTGCAATATCAATACATTTTATTAACAAGTAGGGAAGTTATGGTAATTTCTATATTTTTGAAATCGATTTTTACAGTAGAAATTTTCTCATTCTCATAATTCAAAGTTGATGCGAGAATAGGAAAGTTGTGTTGATTCAAGACGAATCGATTGACTTATAATATTGAAAAATTTCATTGAACAGTGAGGAAGCTATGGTAATGCATAATATTTGAAAAAACGGTTTTTTATAGTAAAGCCTTTTTCTTCGACATACTTCAAAGTTGATGCAAGAATACAAAAGATTCCTTGGTTCGAGATAAATCGATTGAACCACAATATTAATACATTTTATTAAAAAGTTGGGAAGTAATGGTATTTTATATATTTTTAAAATCGATTTTTATAGTAAAAATTTTCTCATTCTCATAATTCAAAGTTGATGCGAGAATAGGAAAGTTGTTTTGATTCAAGACGATTCGATTGACCTATGATATTCATACATTTTATTCAAAAATAAGTAAGTTATGGTCATTTATATTATATTTAAAATCGTTTTTATACTGCAAATATTTTAATTTTCATAATTTAAAGTTGATGCCAGAATAGAAAAGATGTATTGATTTGAGACGAATCGATTGACTTATAATATTGAAACATTTCATTGAACAGTAAGGAAGCTATGGTAATGCATAATATTTCAAAAATCGGTTTTGCAAAGTAAAAATTTTTTCATTAACATAATTCAAAGTTGATGCAACAATATAAAACATTCTTCGATTCAAGACATATCGATCGACCTACAATATTATTACATTTCATTACAGAGTAGGGAAGTTATGATATTTTATATATTTTTAAAATCGACTTTTATAGTAAAACTGTTTTCATTAACACAATTCAAAGTTGATGGAAGAATATAGAAGATTTCTTGTTTCGAGACGAATTGATTGACCTACAATATTCATACATTTCATTGAAGAGCAGGGAAGTTATCGTCATTTATATTCTATTTAAAATCGATTTTCATAGTAGAAATTTTCGAATTTTCACAATTTAAAGTTGATGCGAGAATAAAATCTGTGTTGATTCGAGACAAATCGATTTACTTAAAATATTGAAACATTTTATTGAACAATAAGGAAGCTATGGTAATGCATAATATTTGAAAAATCGGTTTTTTATAGTAAAACTTTTTTCATTACCATAATTCAAAGTTGATGCAAGAATATAAAAGATTTTTCGGTTCGAGATAAATCGACTGAACTACAATATTGATACATTTTATTAAAAAGCAGGGATGTTATGGTGATTTCTATATTTTTTTAATCGATTTTCATACTGAAAATGTTCTTATTCTCATAATTCGAAGTTGATGCGAGAATAGAAAAGTTGTGCTGATTCAAGACGAAGCGATTGAACTATAATATTCGTACATTTCATTCAAGAATAAGTAAGTCATGGTCATTTATATTATTTTTAAAATCGATTTTTATACTGCACATTTTTTAATTTTTATAATTTAAAGATGATGCCAGAATAGAAAGGATGTATTGATTTGAGACGAATCGATTGACTTATAATATTGAAACATTTCATTGAACGTTAAGGAAGCTATGGTAATGCATAATATTTGAAAAATTGTTTTTTTTTTATAGTAAAACTTTTTTCATTACCATAACTCAAAGTTGATGCAAGAATATACAAGATTCTTCGGTTTTTGACGAATCGATTGACTTACAATATTAGTACATTTTATGAAAGGGTAGGGACGTTATGGTAATTTATATATTTTTGGAATCGAATTTTATAGTAAAAATTTTCTCATTTTCATAATTTGAAGTTGATACGAGAATAGAAAAGATGTGTTGATTCGAGACCAGAAAAACTTTTTTCATCGACAGAATTCAAAATTGATGCATGAATAGAAAAGACTTTTTGGTCATAAATACAAAATATGATTTGTCTAATTTGTCTTTGTGTTTAAACGTTTTTTTGTATTATTTTATAATTTTGTACTGTTTGTAAATTTATATTTTTGAACTGATCAAGATGAAGACTTTGATTCGTCTATTATTAAAAAAAATCACTTATGCTTCCTCTATGAGGAAGCAAATACATTTGCTAACGAGAAGCAAAATGCTCGTGAAATGAGCACCATATAATTATGAATACAAACAAAGCGGAAACACTCAAGATCGAATTCACAACTTGTTTGTTTTCTCATATTCTCATATTTTTAATTTAAATTATTATTTCAAAACAAAATTTTACAAAATTGAGCATTTTAGTGTATAGTCTATCAGATAAAACAATTTTGAGTAAAATTTTAGATGTTAATCGTATATAAGGTATTTCAAATTAATAAATTAAAAGGGGGCAGGGTTTTGTTTTATTTTATTTTTGGAAAATCAGACTACAGATCACATTTTCTATTAGATTTAGAAGTTTTCTAAAAAAAATTGAAGCTAATTAAATTCTGCAGAGGCCCACGGATTAAAAAATTTTGTTTAAAAAAACGCAGGGTGAGGGGAAAAATGAAAAAAGAAGATATTTCTAACAAAATCCATTTTTAACTTTTGAAAAAATATCTTGTATAAACTTAGAATCGATCAAAATTTATTGTTATAAATAAATTGTATATATATACAATTACACACATTTGAGAAACGTGCAGAGTACGTTGGCCAATTGAATATTCAAAATACAGGTAATTTCTGTATTTTTCAATAAAATATTTTGAAACTTTGCTAGAAAAAGAACTTTCGCTTTATAAATCACCATATCATTCCTGAAGTCCAAAATTTAAAAAAAATCCAAGATAACGCCTAATTTGGGATTGTTTCGAAATATTGGACTTGTGGGATAATAGGATGATTTAGAAAGTCAAAATTATTTTTCTGGTAAAGTTTAAACATTTTTCATCAAAAAGATATTGGCCGCCGTCTTAGACTTTTTCAAAATTTCAAACGTCCGGAATCATCAAATGATTTCTAAAGTCAATCTTTTTTTTCAAGCAAACTGTAAAAATATTCAATTGAAGACTGCAAAAATGAGCTATTCTTAGAGTGTTTAATTGGCCGTCATCTTGAATTTTAAAAAATTTGTTAGTTACGAGATTATTATTTATGTTAATATTTTCGGCCTCAAAGACTATCCGTGGAACTTAATCTGCTTTCAATTTTGGAAAATAATACCGAAATTGGATAAAAAGTGTGTCTCGTCGACTAATTTGTCCAAAAAAATCTCATTTTCCGACAATTATATTCTTTTTCCTGATAAACCTTTTGATAATAATTGATTAGATAGCCCAATATTATATTTCTACGTTTTCATTCATTTTATATTTTATTAAAATTACAGATAATGATTTCTTATAAGTAATTATAAATTATTATGAATAATAACTAATAATATTGCAGGCAGCCGCACTAATCGCATGTCTGAAAATACCCGGTTTCTACTACTTAGGGTCGGAAATTTAAAAATCACAAAATAATTTTTTCCCGTAATAAGCTTCTAGAGAATGGCGAGAGGAAACTTGTTTTATATTTTCTGTTCCATCTTTGGTTTGTTATTTTCAATGATGAGTTCGAAAAACTGAAAAAATAATATAGCCAAATTCAATTAGTTTAAAAAAAAAAAATCGTCACTCGATATTTTTTGCCGGTGAAACTAAAAAAACAGGGTTACCGATCTATCTCAATTGCAAATTTAATATCGTTGAAAAATAGGTGATTTCTATTTTTTTCTTCATTTTATTTTTATTTATTTTTTTCAAACAGTTTTAATAATATTTGATAAACTTACAACGATTTACTTCTTTAGAACTAATTGAATTTGGGGATCACATTTTTCCAGTTTTTTATGTTTATTATTAAAAATAATCATTTAAAGAAAAAACCAAAAATAGAAAAAATGTTCCGTCTCAGAATTCTACAGAAGCCTATATTTAAAAAAATAATAATTTTGTGACATTTAAAATTTCCGACCGTAAGTAGTAGATGTCGGCTACTGCCAGACATGAATTTATTGAGTTCAAAAAATTCAATTCACTTTAAAAAACAATAAAAATAGGGACATAACGAACAATTAATATTAAATTGTTATTAAATTGGTGTTAAATTGGTACACTAAAAAATCTCTATTTTTAACCAGGTAGCTTATAGAAGTATTTTTTAACAACCCTGTACGAACAAAATCATACTTTAAGTCTTAATTTATACTGAAAATATTCCAGCAAATTTTTTGAAAACTTTATTTATTGAACACTAATTTTTGTGAAACTGTTAGGCACATCAAACTTTTATTTATGTATATATACGATTATGCTAGCTGGTCATAATCCATCAGCTTTAGCAATATTTTAGTAATAAAATGTTCAATAATATATAAAGGGTACTTAATTTCACCAGAATAATTAATTTACAAATTAATTTATTTTACCACAGCAAACAAGCAAATTAATCAATTACATAATTAATTGAAGATAATCGCTTGTACGTTGTAGAAACTGCTGTAGACTTTAAAAGCACTTTAATTCCAAAAACGTGACACAAAATTCGACCAGTGAAACAATAAATTAGGATTGTACATATTACGTAACATTGTTTTGATTAAAAAGTATAGATTTTTCATGACAAAAAAAATGAATTTTTTATAAGAGAGTTGAATTTTCAACACGAAAAGTTAAATTTTCAACACAGAAGTTTGTTTTCAGCAAAAGAAGATGAATTTTCAATCAAGAAGATAAATTCCCTCACAATAGACAAATTTTTAATGAAAGACATTAATTTTCAAATCAAAAGGATAAGTTTTCAACCAAAACTGGAACAGTTAGATTTGGAATTAAAAAAAAAACTAATTATCAGTCAGTTGAATTGAACTTCTCAACATGAAAAAAAATGTCAACCAGAAAGTTAATTTTTTATTAGAAGGATCAATTTGTAACGGAATAGTTGAATTTTCAACTAAAAAATATAAATTATTAACCAAAAATAAAATCGTTGACAAATTTGTCGACTAGTTGAATTCAACTAGAAAAGACGAATTTTTTAGAAAATAGTTTAATCTCAACCAAAATAATGAGTTTTAGATAAACAAGAATAATTTTCTACCAGAATAGAGGAATTTTTAACAAAATATATAAATGTTCTACCCAATAGTTGAATTATCAACTTATGAAGAATAAATTTTCAACTAAAAATGGAAGAGCTACATTTTTAGATCATCAAATTAAATAGTTTAATTTTTAACGAAATAGTTTAATTTTCTACCAAAGTAGTTAAATTTTCTACAAAAAAAGTTTATTTTCAACCAAATCATTTAATTTTCAACCAAATCGTTTAGTTTTTCATAAAATGTTTAAATTGAGGAAGGTTTAATTGAACCAATTAAAAAATTTTGGAATATGTTACCATTACAAAGCTTCCTCTTTCTGGAAGCAAAAAAAAATTGTTGAAAAAATAGTTGAATCATTCACAAGAATAATGAATTTTAGACAAACAAGATTAATTTTTTGCTCAAAGGAAGAATTTTGAACAAAATACATGAATTTTCTACTAATTTGAAGAAAAAAAATTCAACAGAATGATTACATTTTCAAATGAATTCTTTAATTTTTAAAACAAATATATTAATTTTCCACTAGAGTAGTTTAATTTTTAACCAAAAATATGGATTCTTAACAAAAAAGTGTATTTTCAAACAAATAGTTGAACTGTCTGCCGTAATGTTGAACTTTCAACCGGAAAAAATAAATTCTCAATTCAAATGATTAATCTTCAACCAAAAAGATGCATTTTTTAAAAAGCAGTTCTAAACGAAGAAGTTGATTTTTCAAACAAAAAAAAATTAATTCCTTACGAAACGACAAATTATATGAATTTTCAAACAGAAAAGATCAATATTCAATTCAAAATGTCAATTTTCAAATAGAAATGGAATAGTTACATTTTCAGTAAAGAAAATTAATTCTCAACCAGACAAAAAACGAATTTTTAACAAAATATTTCAATTTTCAAACAAAGAGATGAATTTTCAACTAAATGTATGAATTTAAAAAGAAAAAAATTTTCAACAAAATAGTTCAATATTTAACCAAATCTTGAAACAAAAATAATTAATTTTTAACAAAGTTCAAATTTCAACTAAGTAGTTGAATTTTTGACCAAAAAAGATGAATTTTTAACAAAATAGTTGTATCTTTAAAAAAATAATTGAATTTTTAACCGAATTGTAGAATTTTTAACCAAACGAGATGAATCTCGAATTTAAAAATATGATGGTAGACTTTTCGACTAAAAAAATTAACTTTAACTAAGAATAGTTGAATTTTCTTATTGGGTTCTTTTGAAGTAGAATATCCTATTCCCTGATCTATTAATGCAATCTGTCATCAAGTTTTATCTTCAAATCATATCAATGTTCCTGAATGAAAAAAACGTGGAGATTTGATGAAACCCAACTAAGTCAAATTTTACATAAAACTAATACCTTCTCATTAGGATGAGAATGTAAAAAAATCTAAAGAATTTAATTAAAAGTATTCTCATGCTAGTATCAAATAGTTTCAACTCATTTTTCATTGATTAATCTACGGTTATATAAAATTCAATTATGAGGGGGGTACACTATTTTTTTTAAATAATAAAATGATGTGATAATTCAATTATACAAGCTGAATCTGAACGATACTTCTTCTACCGTTAGCTTTTTGTTAATTAAAAACAATCAAACTAAAAATAGATTTGAATTCCTATAAAACTAGCTGTGAATTCGATCTCGAGTGTTTCCACTTTGTTTGTATTTATAATTATATGGTGCTCATTCCACGAGCATTTTGCTTCCTCATAGAGAAAGAATTAATTATTTTTATCAACAATAGACAAACCAAAGTCTTCATTTTCAACAATTTAAAAAAATAAATGTACAAAAAATACAGAATTACAAAACAATTTTTCAAATACAAAGACGTATCAGACAAATAAAATTTTGTATTCGAAATGATAATTTTTCGAGCTGGAAAAGGGAAGGCACAAGTTCTGTCGCACGCTATCCCTTTCCCAGCCATATGATTTTCTTACAAAAATTGTCAGAATTACTCTATTTGAAAATTTGTGGCCAAAAAATCTTTTCTATTCATGCATCAACTTTGAATTATGTCGATGAAAAAAGTTTTTCTTTTAGAAACAGATGATTCAAATATTATAAATAAGCATAACTTCCTTGATCTTCAATAAAGTGTATTAATATTAAAGATCATTCGATTTTTCTCGAATCAAGGAATCTTTTCCGTTTTCGCATAAATTGTAAATTATGTTAATGAAAAAAGTTTTACTATAAAAAACCGTGTTTTCAAATATTATGCATTACCATAGCTTCCTTACTCTTCAATAAAATGTATCAATGTCATAGGCCCATCGATTCGTCTTGAATCAACACAACTTTTCTATTCTCGCATCAACTTTAAATTATGAGAATGAGAAAATTTTGAGTATAAAAATCGATTTTGAAAATATATAAATTACCATAACTTCACTACTCTTTAATAAAATTTATTAATATTGTAGGTCAATCGATTCGTCTCGAACAAAGGAATCTTTTATATCTGTGCATCAACTTTGAATTATATTCAAGACAAAAGTTTTACTATCGAAAACCGTGTTTTCAAGTATTATGCAATAAAATTGCTTTCTTAATCTTCAATAAAATTTATCAATGTATCAACATTGGTCAATCGATTCGTCTTGAATCAACACAACTTTTCTATTCTTGGATCAACTTTGAATTATGTTAATGAAAAAAGTTTTACTATGAAAAACCGATTTTCAAAATATATAATTCAGCATAACCTCCCTACGCTTTAATGACATATAATAATATTATAGGTCAATCGATTTATCTTGAATCAACAAATCTTTTCTGTTCTCGCATCAACTTTAAATTATCAGAAAATTTCTATTATAAAAATCGATTTTAAAAGTATATAAATTACCATAACTTCCCTACTCTTTCATAAAATGTATTAATATTGTAGGTCAATCGATTTGTCTCGAACAAAGGAATCTTTTATATCTTTGCATCAACTTGGAATTATATTGAAGAAAAAATTTGTACTATCGAAAACCGTGTTTTCAAATATTATGCAATAAAATTGCTTCCTCACTCTTCAATGAAATGTATTAATATTATAAGTCAATCGATTCGTCTAGAATCAACACATCTTTTCTGTTCTTGCAGTAACTTTGGATTATGTTAATGAAAAAAGTTTTACTATAAAAAACCGATTATCAAAATATATAATTTACCATAACTTCCTACGCTTTAATGAAATGTATCAATGTTATAAATCAATCGATTCGTCTTGAATCAACACAACTTTTCTATTCTCGCCTCAACTTTAAATTATGAGAATGAGAAAGTTTTTAGTATAAAAATCGATTTTAAAAGTATATAAATTACCATAACTTCCCTACTCTTTCATAAAATGTATTAATATTGTAGGTCAATCGATTTGTCTCGAACAAAGGAATCTTTTATATCTTTGCATCAACTTGGAATTATATTGAAGAAAAAATTTGTACTATCGAAAACCGTGTTTTCAAATATTATGCAATAAAATTGCTTCCTCACTCTTCAATGAAATGTATTAATATTATAAGTCAATCGATTCATCTAGAATCAACACATCTTTTCTGTTCTTGCATTAACTTTGGATTATGTTTAAGAAAAAATTTTTACTATAAAGAACCGATTATCAAAATATATAATTTACCATAACTTCCTACGCTTTAATGAAATGTATTAATATTATAGGTCAATCGATTTATCTTGAATCAACACATCTTTTCTGTTCTCGCATCATCTTTAAATTATGAGAATGAGAAAATTTTATTATAAAAATCGATTTTAAAAGTATATAAATTACCATAACTTCCCTACTCTTTAATAAAATGTATTAATATTGTAGGTCAATCGATTTGTCTCGAACAAAGGAATCTTTTATATCTGTGCATCAACTTTGAATTATATTCAAGAAAAAAGTTTTACTATCGAAAACCGTGTTTTCAAGTATTATGCAATAAAATTGCTTTCTTAATCTTCAATAAAATGTATCAATGTATCAACATTGGTCAATCGATTCGTTTCGAATCAACACAACTTTTCTATTCTTGGATCAACTTTGAATTATGAGAAAATTTCTATTATAAAAATCGATTTTAAAAGTATATAAATTACCATAACTTCCCTACTCTTTAATAAAATGTATTAATATTGTGGGTCAATCGATTTGTCTCGAACAAAGGAATCTTTTATATCTTTGCATCAACTTTGAATTATATTGAAGAAAAAAGTAGTACTATCGAAAACCGTGTTTTCAAATATTATGCAATAAAATTGCTTCCTTAATATTCAATGAAATGTATTAATGTTATAGGTCAATCGATTCGTTTTGAATCAACAGAACTTTTCTAGTCTTGATCAACCTCAAATTATGAAAATGAGAGAATTTTTAGCATAGAAATCGATTTTAAAAATATATAAATTACCATAACTTCCCTACTCTTTGATAAAATGTATTAATATTGCAGGTCAATTGATTCGTCTCGAACAAAGGGATCTTTTATATTCTTGCATCAATTTTGAATTATATTGAAGAAAAAAGTTTTACTATCGAAAACCGTGTTTTCAAATATTATGCAATAAAATTTCTTTCTTAATCTTCAATAAAATGTATCAATGTTATATGTCAATCGATTCGTCTTGAATCAACACAACTTTGCTATTCTTGCATCAGCTTTGAATTATGTTAATGAAAAAAGTTTTACTATGAAAAACCGATTTTCAAAATATATAATTTACCATAACTTCCCTACGCTTTAATGAAATATATTAATATTATAGGTCAATCGATTTATCTTGAATCAACACATCTTTTCTGTTCTCGCATCAACTTTAAATTATGAGAATGAGAAAATTGTTATTATAAAAATCGATTTTAAAAGTATATAAATTATCATAACTTCCCTACTCTTTAATAAAATGTATTAATATTATAGTTCAATCGATTCGTTTCGAACCAAGGAATCTTTAAAATTCTTGCATCAAGTTTCAAGTATGTTTAGTAATCCTCCGGTCAGTTTCAAGATATTAGTTGGCAAAATAAGTCCTCTCAATTTAATCAATTTATCTGCAACCGTTTTCAAGTTATCGTGTTCACAAAAAAGTGTGACATCCACACATCCGGACGCACACAAATCCACACACAAGCACACATCCGGACAATTGCTTAGAACATTGCATTAGACATTTTTAAATTGAGGAAGATTCAATTAAATGAATTCAAAATTTTTGGAAACTGTTACCGTTACAAAGCTTCCTCTATGAGAAAGCAAAAATTATGTTTCTCTAAAAGAGAATGTACAGGCTAATAAAAAAAACCGTGCCGATCCTGTAACATCACTAATGTACATTTAATGTCTCAACTTCGAACGTACTTTACCCGCAGCAAAAGTAAAGATAAAGGAAAATGAGAGATGAGAGAAAAGTGTAAGAGGCCGAGAGAAAGATAAGTCTTAAAAATGTGTTTACGTTCATATAGTTGATTTGACTTGCCTTTTACATTCACAAGGAAAAATTAAATAAAAGAGAAAAATTTGTCATCCGTAGTACATATTCACCTAAATATGCGTTCCTTTCAGCTATATGTTTGACTGCATTCGTTTCGTCAGCCTTCTGCAAAGGAGACTCTGGAATTCAAGAATTCGCATCGAGTTACAGACGAGGGTGGAATCGAAGTCTTTTCATTCGAGTGGAAATGAAATCGAAATACCGTCGAGTTTACTGCACGCACTTGTATATGAAATTCTGCTTGCTGAGTGGTACGACGATAAAATGCAAAATGAACATCCGCAATCACAATTTGAAAAAAATAAGATAAAACCGGTCAAAAAAATTGATGATATAGCGATATTTCTCGAAAATTTCGCAATCATTGTTCTTGAAAACCTGATTGGCTTTTCATGACTTGAAGTGATTTTATATCTCAAATTTGAGATTTTAAAATTAAATCTACAAATAGATCCCTCTTATTAAGAAAAATCATAATAAATCTTATGCAAATTAAAAAAAAAGTATTTTTCTCCAGGATGGGAAATAAAATAATAAAATAAAAAAAAACAGTAGGGGAAATGAGGGAAAGGATAGTAAGAGGAAATAAGGGGAAATAAGAAGAGAGTATGTAGGTGAAGTTAGAAGGGGCGAAGTAGGTGAAATTAGGGTGATAACGGAGGGGATAATATGGTAGGGAAAATAGTGAAAATGACGGAAATAGGGGAAGTGTGGTGTAGGGAAACGATGGGAAATTAGGGTTGTATGGGAAATAGGGGAAGTAAGTGGAAATAAGGGAAGGAAAGGTAGAGGAAATAAGGGAAATAAGGAAATATGCGTAAATGACAGGTGGTTGTAAGGGACGTGATCGGTAATGAGGAAAGGGAAACAATATGAAAAGAGGGGAGGAAAATGAGTGGAGCGCAAGTGAACGAAGTGAGTGGAAATTGAGTGTGGCAAATCGACGGAGAGCGAGAGAAAGGGGACTATGGAAAATAATAGAAAATCAGAGGAGAGCGAAGGAAAATGTAAGGTTGAGGAGGAGGGGAAATTTTAAGAGGGAAAGTAAGGGATGATAGGGGTCGGGAAGTAGACGAGATGAGGGGAGGGCTTATAGTGTAGTGCGGGTAACTATTGGAGTGAACTGAAGAGATGGGGAAGGGAAGTGGGAGAAGACGAGTGTTAGCTGTGGAAGTGAGGAGAGGGAGAAGTGAAGGGGGAAGAATTCTAGGAAGGGAGGGGGAAGCAACGGAAACCTTTTTTGTAGACGCACGACGCCAGACATTTTGAACTAAAGAGCTAAATTTTTCTCTAAAATAATGAATCTTCAACCAAAAGATGAATTTTGACAAAATTAGGTTCATTTTTTAAAAGGTGGTATATTTTTCAACCAAAAAAAGATTAATTTTCAACGCAAAATGTAACAGTTGATACTTCAAACCAAAAATATTTCAGTTGTGAGGGGAAGTGACAGGAAGTATGGAATAATTAGGGAAATCAGACGACGGGAAGAAAAGGACATGAGGAAAAATACGGGGTGAGGAATTAAGTTATATGTAGGAAAATGAGGGAAGGGGAAGTAGGGGAAGTGAGTGAAAATGAGGTAAGGAGAAATAAGTGAAATAAGGGAAGGGAAATTATGTGATCTACAGGAAATGAGGGAGAGTAGGAAAAGTGAAAGCAAATGAGGAGAGAGAAAGTAGGGTTAGCGATGGGAAGCAAAGGAAGAGAAAGTAGCGGAAATGCAAGAGAATGAGTGGAACTTACAGGAGGTGAGGTAAGGAAAATAAGATTAGGAAAACTAGGGGAATGAGAAAAAATGGTAGAGGGAGTAGGGGCAGTGAGAGGAAAAGAAGGAAGGGAAGTGGGTGAAGTAGAGGTAATGAAGGGAGAGGAAGTATGGAAAATGAGAGGCGGCTCAGAGTGAGGAAAATAAGAAGAAAAAATAAAAAAATACAAGAAGAAATTAGAAATGATGGAAATGAGAGGACCATGCTGAAAATGATCGGATTGAAACCTTATCCGTTTTAATCCGTCATTTATCCATAAGTATCCGTTTGAATACTTTTTTATACTCTTCAATCCGTTTGTATCCGTCGGATATCCATATATCCGTTTGAATAATAATCTCATCCGGTGTAAATATCCATTTTAATCCTTCTGTATCCGTTTTTGTGTATTACTATCCGTTTTTATACTTATACGTTTCAATCCTATATTTTTTATCCGCGACTCAATCCTTATCTATCCGCCAACTACTGAGATTTGATCTCTTCACCTATCACGAATTAAAAATTTATCCATTTCAATCCATGCTTATCCTATTTAATCCTTTCCCTAAAAAATGTATTTTCTCACCGTTCTCATCCATGAATCTCTATCCGCAACCCTATCCTCGTCTATCCGAGACCTACTTTGAGATTCCTTAATATCTGTCACCGATAGGATACTCTTTCGTGCCAATCATTACATATCCTCTTTAATCTGCCTCCACAAAAAATATTGCTTCTCCGCTCCAATCCATAATTTCCTATCCGTCACCCTATACTTTTCTATCCGCGACCTACTTTGACATTCCTTGTTAATTAGCATGGATAAAATACTTATCCGTACCAATCATTACTTATCCTCTTTAATCCTTGCTCCACAGAAAGAATTGGTTATCCGTTCCAATCCATAATTTTCTATCCGTCACCCTATCCGTGTATATTCGCGACCAACTTAGACTTTCCTTGTTATCAAGCACGGATACGGTACTTATCCATGTCAATCATTACTTATCCTCTTTAATCCGTTCCCCGACAAATATATTTCCTACCGTTCTAATTCATGATTTTCTATCCGTCACCCTATCCTTTTCTAGCAATATTTATCCTGATGAATCTTTTCTCCACAGAAAGAATTGGCTATCCATTCTAATCCAGGATTTGCTATCCGTCACCCTATCTTTGTCCATCCTCGATCTACATTGATTTTTCTTGTAATGTAACACAGATAGAATCTTAATCCGAATCAATCATTTCTTATCTTCTTCAATCCTTTCACCATAAAATGTATTACCTAACTGCTCAACTCCATAACTTTCTATCCGTCACCGTATTCTTTTGTATCCGCGAACTACATCAATTTTATCTCACCTATCACGGATTGAAAAGGTATTCGTGACAATCAATGCTTATCCTCTTCAATGCTTCTATCCGTTACCTTATCTTTGTCTATCCGCGAACTACTTTGATTTTTATCATTATGTAACACGGATAGAATATTAATCCATGCCAATCATTACTTATCCTTCTTCAATCCTTTCTTCAAAAAACTTATTGACTTTCCGTTATACTTTGTGATTTTCTATTCAATACGAATTAGCATTATAGTTTTCACTGCATATACATACGGATAGAATTTTTTTTATTCAAATTGACACGCGAGGATATAATATTATTAGTGTATAATACAGATCAAAAGGATGGACGCGGATAGAGTGGTACTAGTTGAAGACTGATTCAAACGGATAGATGTGGATAGAATATTTTTACTTGAAGACGGATTAAAACGGATAGATATGGATAGATTATTTTTAGTTGAAGATGGATGAAAAAGGATACATAAGGATGGAATATTTTTCGTTGAACACGGATTAAAACAGCTAAATAGGATACCATCTCACGGATAGATAAGGATAAAAATGTTCGGAATGTAACGGATAGGGGCGGATTAAATCCCACTTCACGTATTGAAAATTATTCAAAAAGATGAAGATTTAAAAATCTATCAAAGGATAGAACATGATTGAAAAGGATGCAAAATGCTCATTCAAAAGGATAAAAAATTTGTCTCCGTTTGAATCCTCTATTTCCTATCCGTTTGAATTCATTTTCTTCCTAAGGGGGGGGGGGGAAGCAGAGAAAGTTATGGTTTTCTTCTTTTAATATCAGTGGTTAAAGAAAGTAAAATGAGAAATATTGTATTTTTGGTAGTAAGTGATATGAATTAGAGAGTTACTCACTCCGGCATTGCGTCTGTAATGCATTTCACGTTCGGTGTCTCGAAAGTGCCTAATAAACTGACATTATTGCTAGTACCGTGAGCCGCCTGCAAGCGAGAGAAATAGTGCGCGGTTATAGTGGTAAAAGGAGAGAGGAGAAAGGAGAAATGAGAGAGGAGAGAGAGAGAGAGAGAAGATAAGGGAGGAGTGTAGGAAGGAGCTCGGTGAAGTACCTACGAACATACGTGTAACTTACTAGGTGTGATTTGAATTTATTCGTGGTATAGGCTGTGGCTGACAGCTTCGTTCGTATGCATAGCCAGCGATGTTGATTGGCTGCACACGTGAAGTTGGCGCAAGGCGCAAGGCGCATGGTGCACCACGTAACACAACAAAGTCTACACACTTGAAATTGATATATGTAATACACTTTGCATATATGGTACAAGAAAGATATCTGCATAAAGGAATATATATGTTCGTTACTGTAATATACATTTAAATTGGCAAATTATCCCTATCGAAAGTTAAGCTACATAGAGGATAGAAATGATAGACAAGACTTTTCTACAGATTTCGGGTTTTTTATTTGATCAGCAAACCACGGATCAGAATGAGCCGATTCTCAAGATCAATTGTCTGGCGTGAATGTTTATGAGTAACAAAAAGGAGCTTTCGAAGAAATGTCCCGCATTTTTCTTCCTCATAGAGAAAGCTTTGTAATGGTAATATTCTCAAAAAATTTTAAATTTATTTAATTAAACCTTTCTCAATTTGAAAATATCTAATACAATGTTCTAAGCAATTGTCCGGATGCGTGTGTGTGTGCGGATGTATGTGGTTGCAGATAAATTGATGAAATTTGGAGGGCTTATTTTCACCACTGATATCTTGAAACTGACGGAAGGATTTCGAAAAATATTTATTGCAGTTTTTTTAGAACTCAATAATACTTTAAAAATCCGTTTTTTTTTTAGAAACACTTTTTTCATTAGCATAATTCAAAGTTGATGCACAAACAAAAAAGGTTCCTCGATTCGAGACGAATCGATTGACCTATAATATTAATACATTTTATTAAAGAGTAGGGAAGTTATGGTAATTTGTATATTTTAAAAATGGGTTTTCTACAGTAAAACTTTTTTCATTAATATATTTCAAAGTTGATGCAAGAACATAAAATATGTGTTGCTTCGAAACGAATCGATTGACCTATAATATTAATAACTTTTATTGAAGTATAAGGAAGCTATGGTAATGCATACTATTTGGAAATACGGTTTTTTATAGTAAAACTTTTTTCTTCAAGATAATTCTAAGTTGATGCAAAAAATATAAAACGTCCCTTGATTCGAGGCGAATCGATTGACCTATAATAACAATACATTTTATTAAAGAGTATGGCAGTTATGGTAATTTATATATTTTAAAAAAAAGGTTCTCTATAGTAAAACTTTTTTCATTAATATATTTCAAAGTTGATGCAAGAATAGAAAAGATGTGTTAATTCGAGACGAATAGATTGACCTATAATAATACATTTTATTGAAGAGTAAGGAAGCTATGGTAATGCATAATATTTGGAAATACGGTTTTTCATAGTAAAACTTTTTT
>CAKNYM010048826.1:144708-174268 GCA_932195095.1 Andricus curvator
TTGATGCAAGAACAGAAATGATGTGTTGATTCGAGACGAATTGATTGCCCTATAATATTAATACATTTTATTGACGAGAAAGAAAGCTATGATAATGCATAATATTTGGAAATACGGTTTTTCATAGTAAAACTTTTTTCTTCAACATAGTTCAAAGTTGATGCAAGAATATAAAATATTTCTTGGTTCGAGAGGAATTGGTTGATCTATAATATTAATACCTTTTGTTGAAAAGTAAGGAAGCGATGGTAATGCATAATATTTGGAAATACGGTTTTTCATAGTAAAACTTTTTTGTTCAACATAATTGAAAGTTGATGCAAGAATATAAAAGGTTCCTTGGTTCGAGACGAATCGATTGACCTGCAATATTAATACATTTCATTAAAGAGTAGGGAAGTTATGGTAATTTATATATTTTTAAAATCGGTTTTCTATAGTAAAACTTTTTTCATTCATATATTTCAAAGTTGATGCAAGAACAGAAAAGATGTGTTGATTCGAGACGAATGGATTGCCCTATAATATTAATACCTTTTGTTGAAGAGTAAGGAAGCTATGGTAATGCATACTATTTGAAAATACGATTTTTTATAGTAAAACTTTTTTCATCAATATAATTCAAAGTTGATGCAACAACAGAAAAGATTTGTTGATTCGAGATAAATCGATTGACCTATAATATTAATACATTTTATTAAAGAGTAGGGAATTTATGGTATTTTGTATATTTTAAAAATCGGTTTTCTATAGTAAAACTTTTTTCATCAATATAATTCAAAGTTGATGCAAGAATATAAAAGATTCCTTGGTTCGAGACGAATCGATTGACCTGCAATATTAATAAATTTCATTAAAGAGTAGGGAAGTCATGGTAATTTATATATTTTTAAAATCGATTTTTATAGCAAAAATTCTCTCATTCTCATAATTTAATGTTGATGCGAGAATACAAAAATTGAGTTTATTCAAGAAGAATCGTTTGACCTATAAAATTGATACATTTTATTAATACACTTTATTCAAGATTAAGGAAGTTATGCTCATTTATAATATTTGAATCATCTGGTTCAAACAGACAAACTTTTTCATCGCCATAACTCAAAGTTGACGCATGAATAGAAAAGACTTTTTGATCATAAATTTTCAAATAGAATAATTCTGACAATTTTTGTAAAGAAATCATAAGTCTGGAAAAGGGATAGGCTGCGACAGAACTTTTCCCTTTTCCAGCTCGAAAAATTATCATTTCGAATACAAAATTTGACTTGTCTGATTTTCCTTTGTATTTAAAATTTTTTGTGCATTATCTAATTTTGTATTCTTCGTACATTTCTATTTTTAAATTGATCAAAATGAAGACTTTGGTTTGTCTATTGTTGAAAAAAATAACTAATGCTTCGTTTATGAGGAAGCAAATACATTTTCTAAAGGGAAGAAAAGTGTTCGTGAAATAAGCACCATATAATTGTAATACAAAAAAAGTCGAAACACTCGAGGTCGAATTCACAGCTAGTTTTTTTTTTAACGGAAAATCATTAAGTTTCGACGAATACACTGGAACCTGGAATGAAGAGCGATTTTGGGCATGACCTGCATTGATCCTAAATATAGGAATTCAAAATGTAAACAGGCCGAGCCGCATGAATCATTTCTGTTGTATTTGGACGCATGACGCAACCTGATGCAACTAACGCGCTGAGATTGCAGCCCTCATGCTGCTTGCTTGATCCGATTGGTTTGATGTGGAGGTAATTAATTCTAGGAATATCGTAAATCTGAGGATTCTAATTCCAGGTTGCACTTTCTGAATGTAAAAGAATAATTTCCAGAGCCAAAGAAATTTATATCCCAATATTGGAAACAGAGGGTTCTACATAGAATTGTTGTCGTATAGTGCCAAAAAACCTGTTTCCTGTTAAAACTGTTTTGGTCAAGAAAACTATTATTCTACTATGTCAAAAATTTGATTCATATAGATTTTTTAATACTTTTTTAAATAGTGAATATTTCGTGTACATACATATAAATTATTCAAATTTTATTTTGAGTTCATATTTCCGTCAAAATAAATTAATTCAATCTTATGTGTTGAAACTTACATGACATTGAAAAATAATTGTTTTTTTATACAAAAACCGTTTTAAGGGAATCTTTTTTTTCTCAATATTATGTTCTAATATGAAGAACTATAGTAAAATTGTTTTGAAGCACAAATTCTAGGAAAATTCAACATTTTCTAATACATTACATGTTAGTCCTAGGTAGTTGTAAATATATCAGAAATGGGAGTCTAAACTAGGTTAATCTATAGCAACACTTTCAGGAAAAAAAATTGATTCTCATATTTCAATTTTCATATTCTGTTAAAAAGTCAACAATTTTGTTGGGAATTTATTTTTTTTTTTATTGGAAATTAACTTTTTTGTTGAAAATGTAATTATTATGGTAGAAACTTCAACTATTCGGTAAAAAATGAACTTTTTCGTGGAAAATTGATATTTTCGGGTTGAAAATTCAACTATTTGGTGGAAAATTGGTCTTTCTGGCATGAATATTCAACAATTTTGTTGAGATTTTCTTTTCACATTACTGCAAAATCTTTTTTTCGTTAAAAATGTAACTTTTTTATTGAAAATTAATCTGTTTTAACTAAGCATTCAAATATTTTATTGAAAATTCATCTGTTTCGGTTAAATTAAAATTTTATTTATTTCAAATGAAAATATTTTTCAAAAACCAAAACAAAAACAATAACATCAAAAAATATAAAATCTTATTGTTCGATTTATCAACATTTCCATTTTTTGATCAAAATTGATCTGTTTTAGTTGAAACTTCTACTATTTGGTTGAAATATGATCTTTTTTGTTAAAAATGCAAATATCTGGTTGAAAGTTGAACTTTTTTATCAAAAATTTTTTTTTTTTTGCTTGAAAATTTAACGGTTTTCTTAAAAATTCGTCTTTTTTTGGTTAAAAATTAATTTTTATGACTACAAATTTAACTATTCTATTATTGAAAGTCTGCAATTATTATGTTTTGTAAATAAAAAGTTAACTACTCCATTCTTGATTACAAATTCATCATTTTTAGTTAAGAATTAAACTATTGGGTTCAAAATTAGCTTTTTGGCAGAAAATCACTTTTTTATAAATAACTTTACCATTCGAGTTGAAGATTTATCATTTTGGTAGAAAATTCATCTCTAGTAGTAGTTTGCAAATTTAATTATTTTGTTGAAGATTAGTCTTTTTGGTTTTTCAATTCAACTATTTTCATAGAAAATTTCACTATTTGGATGAAAATTGATATTTTTCATTTGGAAATAAAGCTATTTTGTTGAAATACTTTTTTGTTGAAGATTCATATTTTCAAATTAAAAATCCAACTATTTTGTTAAACATGCTTCTCTTCTGGTTAAATGAAACTATTTTTTATTCAAACTTAAGGTTTTTTCTGGTTAAGATATCAACCATTACATTATTCGCTAACAATTCATTTTTTTTAATTCAACTACTTGGTTGAACTCCTTTGTTAAAAATTCATTTTTGTGTTCAAAGATTAATCATTTCAGTTGAAAACTGATCTCATTGGTTAATTTAACTATTTTGTTAAAACCTACTTTTTTTTGTTGAATATTAATTTTCTAACTTAAATTTTACCTTTCAGTTTTTGGTTCGAAATTTATCTTTTTTAGTTGAAACATCAACTATTTGGTTAAAAATTGATTTTTGTTCAAAAATTCAACTGTTCGATTCAACAATGATCTTACTCAACTCATCTCTTTGTTTGAAAATTTTACTTTCTTTGAAATTTTTTTTTTTCAACTAAAAATTAAACTGTTCAATTTTTTCTTCAAAATTTAACTTTTTCATTTGAAAGTTCAACTATTTTATTAAAAATTTATCTTCTTAGTTTAAAATTTAACTATTCGTTTGAACATTCAACTATTTGGTTGAAAGTTGAACTCCTTTGTTAAAAATTAATTTTTTCGCTCGAAACTTTAACTATTTTCTTGAAAATTCGTCTTGTTTCGATTGAAAATTGATTTTTGTGACTAAAAATGTAACTATTGTATTCTTGGTTAAAAATTTATTTGTGTTAGTTGAGAATTCTACTATCGGTTTGAGAATTTATGTATTTTGTTGGAAGTTTATCTTTTCTGGCAGAAAATTAATCTTGTTGAGGTAAAATTCGTTTTCTTTTTTTGTTTCATTTTAGTTGAAAATTCATCTGTTTGGCTGTAGAGTTGAAGATTATTTTTATTGGTTCGCTAATTTTACTATTTCGGTAGAAGATTTAACTGTTTCGCAGAAAATTCGACTCTTTGGTTTCTAAATTCAACTCTTTTTACGAAAATTCGTCTACGGTTTGACAATTCATGTCCTTTGGTAGAATGTTTATCTTTTTTGGTTAAAAAACTATTTTGGTAAAAATTAAACCATTTGTTGACAATGTTCTGTTGGTCCTAGGAAGTTGTAGATTTTCACAAGCGAACATATTGCATTTCAAGTAGTATGAGTCATTTAAACACAGACAATCTTTATGTCAAGTAGTATAGGTCATTTATGTCAAGTAGTATAGGTCATTTATGTCAGACATAGTGTGTATCAAGTAGTTTCGGTCGACTTTAGTCAGCCACAATCAAATTAAAGATCATTTGCACTTTTAGAAATGAAAAATAATAATTTTTAGAGTTATATAGATTTACAGCCCAACATAGGAAACTTTTTAAAATTTTTAATGTTTTTATTGTTTTATAAATATTATGTTAGCCATAACAATTGCCGCAAATTAGGTATGAATGAACTTGTGTGAAAATTAATTTTGGATCCGACAAAGTGCATCATTTTGATCTGTAGTTGATAATCAGCAGATTTTTTCTGTAAGGGTTTCAAAATTCTTTCAAACTTTAGGTATGGTCGTGCGGTCTCACAGACCGCACCATACTTATGATATGTGGCTCCCTCCCCCTAATGGTGTAAAATATTATCAGTAATAAATATTACTGGATGACTTGTAAAACTTACAGAACTCTTTTTCTTCATTGTGTAATTAAAATTAATGACGCATAATTTTGTAACAAATGCGCAAAGCCAGCGCGTTTAGGTTGAATCTGAAATGTTGCAATTCAGCAAAAAAGTTTGCCTACTCGACTACCGGGTAGAGGATGAAGAACGTTCAGTTAGGTTTCAGCTGGCCTCGAGTCAATATCTTCAAATGAAGAGTATTTACCCTATTTACTAGAGTAGAATGCCCCTGAATTTTTAATTCCTATACGCAAAATTGTACCTGAAATATAGTTTAATTTTCGTTTTTAAGGCAGCTTTATTATTCAAATAATCTCCAAATTTTATTTTTATTTTATTTTTATTAATTTCCAAAAGTTGATCTGATTTATTTTTTCTTTTGGAATAAAAATTTGCTTTACTTTCTATGCAATATCTTTATTTTAAGCACCCGGTATGGATAAACTTGGACCAAGAACTTTGACGTCTTCCTCGGAAAGTATATTCTTTACGTCGTTTTAGAACTTTTGAAATAGCCACCATTGCAGTGGAAACTTTGCTCGCCTTTCGCCCCTATTACATTTCGTTAAGGAGGTGCTTCCTAATTTAGCGATAATTACTTGCTTCTCCCCTCGAGCGACTTTGTTCAACAATACACCCTGGTGGACCTTGAAAATTCATTAAACAGCTCACGATTCTCAGTCTGGAATTCCTTATTTAAAAAGTCAGGATTAATACTTAAATGGGTTAAAATGCACGATTTCCAGCTAAAAAGTCGAATAGTTTGGAAAAACGTTTACTTTTAGGCAAAAAAATTCGGATTTTCAACGAAAAGTTTATTTTTGACTAAAAAATATCAATTAAAAAACAAAAAATTTATTACTTGAATTTTTAACAACAAAAATTACATTTAAAACAACAGTTGCATGTACAACCAAATAGTGGAATTTCAAACCTACGGAGATAAATTTTCAACCAAACAGTTAAATTTTCAAACCAAAAAGAATAATCTTCAACAAAAAACGGTAGCATTTTTAACCAAATCGTTAAATCTTCAAGACAAAAAGATACATTTTTCAGAGGATAGTTGAATTTCCGACAAAAAAATATGAATTTTCACAAAATGGTGTAATTTTCAACACAAACACATTTTCTATTGGTCGTAGGAAGTTGTGAATCTTCAGAAGTGGACATATTGCCTTTCAAGTAGTATGAGTCATTTACCACCAGACAATGTGTATGTCAAGTGATATAGATCATTTATGTCAGCCATAGTGTGTATCAAGTAGCATCGGTCAATTTCAGCCAGCCACAATGAAAACAATTTCAGTTCAATTGCTAATTTATATTTAATTCAACAATTTTAACAAAATAGTGTAATTATCAACAAAATAATTAAATTTTCATCAAAATAGTCGAATTTTCATCAAAATAGTTGAATTTGCAACATACAAAAACGAATTTTCAACCAAGAACTTTTTTACTAAAAAAGATCAATTTTCAATCAAAAAGTACAAATTGTGTAATTTTTAACGAATGTTCAACAAAAAGTTAAATTTTCAACCAAAAAAGATGACTTTTTAAGCAAACAGTGTAATTTTTAACAACAAAATTTATTTTTTTTCGAAAAATACTGAACATTTAAGTTTTTAACCTACAAAGATGAATTCTCAACCAAATATTTGAAGTTTTCACAACAACAAAAATAATAATCAACCGAATAGTTAACTGAATAGTCGAATTCTTAAATAAAAAATATACATTTTCAAACAGAAATGAAATAGTTAATTTTCAGTTCGAAAAATTAATTCCTAACCAAAATAAAGTATTTTCACCAAAGTATTATAATTTTTAACAAAAGAGATGAATTTTCAACAAAAATTATGAATCTTTAATGGACACAAACAAAATTTTAAACGAAGGAGTGCAACTTTCATCAATTTCCTAGTTTAATCTTCAATTATTGAAGACAAATAAAATAGTTAATAATTAATCCAAAAAAGATTTTAATTTTTAACAAAAAATGATTGAGTTCATCCAAAAGAACGAATTTCTGAAAATAGAATAATTTTCAACTAAACAGTTGATTGTTCTACCAAAATAATCAAATTATTAAGCCAAGGAGAATTTACAATTGAAAAAGTCACTTTTGACCAACTAGTTGAATATTCAAGCCCAAAAGATAAATTTTTTAGAAGGCTGTGGATTTTTTAACCAACAAAGATGCATTTTCCATGAAGAACTTTCCTAACTAAAAGTTTGGATTTTTAATCCAAGATGACGAATGTGCCATCTAAAATAGCAAATTTTGAACAAAAGAGGTAAATATATAACAAATGAAAATGACTTTTCAACAAAATAATGTAATTTTCAAGAAAAAAATTCAATTTTCTACAAAATAGTTAAATTTTTGAACAAAAAGTTAAATTTTCAATCTACAATGATAAATTTTCAATCTCCGATGATAAGTTTTCAACCAAAAAGTTGAATTTGCCAGAAAATATTGAACTTTCATCAATAAGGGACGATTTTTCAAACTAATAATTATATTTTTAAATAAATAGTTGAATTTTCAACCTACGAATGTGAATTTTTAACCAAATAGTCGAATTTTCAAACAAACAAGATTAATCTGCAACAGAAAAACAGTGGAGTTTTCAACCGAGCAAGATGACTTTTAACAAATTATTGTAATTTTTAACAACAAAATTTATTTTGATACAAAATAGTTCAATATTTCACAAATATAATTCGATTTTCAACCTACAAAGATAAATTTTTAACGAAACAGTTGAATTTTTAACCAAAAACTTTTCTACAAAACAGATGATTTTTCAAACGATATGGACGAATTTTGTATCCAAAATGATGAATTCCCAACACAAATTTGAATTTTCAGATAAAAAAGATGACTTTTCAACAAAATAATGTAATTTTTAACCACAAAATTTAATCAAAATGGAATAGTCCATTTTCAGTTGAAAATGTTATTTTACAACAACAAAATTAATTTTTAAAGAAGGATTTCAGCTCTTCACCAAATTCCTAGTAAAGTTTTAAATAAGAAAATATGAACTTTCGCCAATTAATGATATAGTTGATAATTAATTAAAAAATATTTCAATTAAAAATAAAAAACAGTTGAATTCAACGAAAGAACGAACTCTAAACAAAATACTTGATTTCTCAACCAAAACAGATTAATTTTTGATCAAACAGTTGATTTCTCTACCAAAGTAATAGAATTTTCCAGCCAAGAAAGAAGCATTTTCAATAAGAAAATTAACTTTGAATCAAATAGTTGAATTTTCCACTAAAAACTATCAATTTACAACCAAAAAAGGAAAAGTTGAATTTTCCTTTCAAAAAATTAATTTAAAAAAAATGAATATTAAACCAAAAAGTTCAATTTGCTGCAAAAAATGAGCATTCAACTAATAAAATGAATTTTTACGAAATTAGTTCAATTTTGAAGCAAGTAGTTGAAATTTTAACCAAGAAGATACATTTTTAAAACAAAAAGATACATTTTCGACCAGAGTTGAATTTTGAACCAAGAATGATTTTTCAATCAAGAGAGAAAAAACTTTTAACCGAGTTGTTGAATTTTCAAGTAAAAAGAATTCTCTACAAAAGAATTGAATTTTCAATCTAAAAATATGAATTTTTAAACAAAAAAGTAATTTTTAACCGAACAGTTAAATTTTCAACTAAAAAATATCAATTTGCAACCGAAAATGAAACATTTTAATATTCAGATAAAAAAAGAACAAATTTTCACACAAAAAACAAACATTTAACAATGCAGTTCAATTTTCAACAACAAAAAAACGAATATTCAGTTCATAAAATTAATTTTTAACAAATTAGTCTAACTCTTAACCCAATAGTTGAATTTTTATCATAATAGACGAATTCTCAACAGGATACATGAATTTTTAGGTAAAAACAAATAAATTTAAAACAAAACAAAATAATTTTCAACAAAAGAATTTCGACTTCACCAGTAAATAAATCGTTAACAAAGTATTTCAACTTTCAACCAAAATGTTTGTGTCCTAATTCATTTAGCGCTTTATCTTCACTTTCATTCCGTTACAAAAGAAAACCGAATGTTTAATAAACTAGTTAAATCTTCAACCAATAAAATTAATTTGAAAAAAAAGTTGAACTTTTAACCAAGTAGACCATGTTTTGACCAGAAAAGATTACTCTTCAACAAAATAGTTGAATTTTCAACAAAATGAATAAATTTTCAAAAAAATATTTCTATTTTCAGTCAAAGGAGACGAATTCTGAACCAAAAATTTAATAGGAGATTTTTAAATTAAAAAGAATGTTATGTTAACGAAAAATAGTTGAATTTTCTTATTGCGTGCTAATAATTCAGTTCCCATTGAACAAGAAAAGGGTAAAAAGGAGAAGTTTCTTAAAAACAGGGAACTATTCATTTTTAACGAAAAACGTGAATCTACAACCAAATTTTCAACTAGGAAAGATCGATTTTGAATTTAAAATATAAATTGTTTGTATTTATAATTATATGGTGCTCACTTCACGAGCAAACCAAAGTCTTCATTTGGATCAATTTAAAAATAGATATTGACAAAAAATACAAAATCACAAAATAATGTAAACCATTTTTCAAATACAAACACAAATCAGAAAAATCAAATTTTGTATTCGAAATGATAATTTTTCGAGCTAGAAAAGGGAAGAGATAAGTTCTGTCGCACCCTATCCCTTTCCCAGCTTTATGATTTCTTCACAAAAATTGCCAGAACTATTCTATTGGAAAATTTATGATCAAAAATTATTTTCAATTCATCCGTCAACTTTGAATTATTGTCGATGAAAAAAAGTGTTTCTGTTTGAAACAGATGATTCAAATATCATAAATGAGTATCACTTTCTTAATCTGCAATAAAGTGTATTAATATTACAGATCAATCGATTCGTCTCAAACCAAGAAATCTTTCATATTCACACATCAACTTTGAATTATGCTGATAAAAAAAAGTTTTACTATAAAAAACCGTGTTTTTATATATTATGCATAACCATAGCTTCCTTACTCTTCAATAAAATGTATGAATGTTATAGGTCAATCGATTCATCTTGAATCAACACATCTTTTATGTTCTTGCATCAACTTTAAAACATGAGAATGAGAAAATTTTTCCTATAAAAATCGATTTTGAAAATATATAAATTGCCATAACTTCCCTACTCTTTAATGAAATGTATGAATATCATAGGTCAATAGATTGGTCTCGAACCAAGGAATCTTTTATACTGTTGCATCAACTTTGAATTATGCTAATGATTATTGAGTGCTAAAAAAATGCAATGAATTTTTTCAGAAATCCTTTGGTCACTTTCAAGATATTAGTAATGAAAATAAGCTCTACAAATTTCATCAATTTATCTGTAACCGTTTTCAAATGATTGTGTTCACAAAAAAGTGTGACATCCACACATGCACACACATCCACACATGCACACACATCCACACACACTTACACGCAAACATCCGGACAATTGCCTAGAACATTGTATTAGACATTTTTAAATTAAGAAAGGTTTAATTAAATGAATTACAATTTCTTGGAAAATGTTACCATTACAAAGCTTCCTCTATGAGAAGGCAAAAGAGGCATTCTTTGAAGAAGGGGAAAAGGATGGAAATAGGGGCAAGATTGTGAAATCAGTGTATATTATCAGCATAATGAAATTTTTTTTCAACTTCTAATGTTTTCTATTTGTCTCTTAATTGGAAAATGTTTCCTGCTTGAACTCGATTGTTTAAAAAATTGATTTCGCGGGTATATTGCAGAACTGGTATTTGGAATTACCTCGCTGCGGTCGAATCGTTCATCGCATCTCTCGTGTTATACGCATTTTTGATTGCGGTAATCACATTGCGAAACACTACGGAATCCAATTTGCGAATCCGCGAAATTGAGGATTCTTCGATAATCGAGCTGATATCTGCGTTGATGTGTGAACGCGAAACGCTTTTGAAATGCGTCAGAAGGTCATTGATCCGTTAATTAAGTGTAAATTTCCATTACAAAAGCTCTGCTATCGTTTCAAACGACAACTGATTTGCACCCCGCGCTGTGTAAACAACCTGCAAAGCTTACAATTATTCTTTATTATTTAATTCTTGTAATTAAAATTCATTTCAATGGATCAAACTCTACATTTGGATAGGAAATGGTTAATTTTTTGTTTTGTTTATAAAAATAAATTATGTGAAAGGGTTTTGATTAATTATGATTCTATGAATTCGATACCACCATGTCAAAAGCAGAGAGGTTTAGTAATTAGCACTCTCTGGTTTAGTATATTATATTG
Organism: Andricus curvator; assembly: GCA_932195095.1. Taxonomy (NCBI): domain Eukaryota; kingdom Metazoa; phylum Arthropoda; class Insecta; order Hymenoptera; family Cynipidae; genus Andricus; species Andricus curvator. The sequence continues at coordinate 156,081 of CAKNYM010048826.1, forward strand.
CATTATTTTTAATTTACATCGAATTCCTTTGAAGAATTTGGTTTGCTTTGAATTTTTTTGAATTACTTGAAATTATTATAGATTCTTTTAACTTTTTCGAAATATTTTTAATCCCTGGGAATTCCCTGAATTCTCTAAACTCCTTGAAGACCATCATTCTCCTGAATTTCTTCATTATACTGAATTCTCTAAACTCCATGAATACTTTTATTTTTCTGTATTTCTTTCATTTCATTGAATCCTTACTTCTCTAAATGTTCCAAATCCTCTGAAATCTTTGATTTTTTGAAATTTTCTGAATTCTTTGAATATTATGGATTCCTTTAATATTCTGGATTTCCTGAAATCCTTGAATTCTCTGATTTCCTGAATGTCTCTAAATTCCTTGAGTTCTCTGAAATCCTTGATTTTTCGGAATTCCCTGAAATTCGAAAATATTCGTATTTTCTTGAATTTGTAGAATAGTCTGAATTCCCTGAATATTCCGAATTCCTAAAATTCTTCAAATTCCCTAAATGCTCTGGAATCCCTCGTAATCTCTGAATTCATTCAATATTTAAAATATCCTGAATTCCTTAAAATATCTGATTTGCTTGAATTTCCTGAATTCCCTAAATTATCTAAATTCCTGAGGTTCCTTAAATTCTCTAAATTCCCCTAATAATCTGATATTCTCAAATTACTTTAAGATAGTAAATTCCTGAAATTTGTGGGATTCCTGAATTCCTGATAATCTCTCAATTCTCTGAAATCCTAAAATATTAGAAATTCCCTGAAATCCTAGAATATCCTCTTGGGTCCTCAAATATTTGGAATGTCTTGAATATTCAGAATTCCTTAATATCCCTGAATTTTAATTTTCTGAAATCCTTGCTATATCTGAATTCCCTAAATTCCTCAAATATTTGAAATTCCTTGGATTTGCTGAATGCCCGAAATAGCTGAAAATCTCTGAATTCATTAAATATTTAGAATTCTGTAAAATGTCTGATTTTCTTGAATTTTCTAAATTCCTTAAATAGTCCGAATTCCTTAAATAATCTTGATTTCTCAAATAATCATAATTCCTAAAGTTCCTTGAAATCTATGAATTCCCTAAATGCTCTGGAATCTTTAAATTCCCAGAATATCGTGAATTCCTTACATTTTTGGAATTTCCTGAATTAGGGATAATCTATTAGTTTCCTAAAATACTAGAATATTAGAAATTGTCTGAAATCCTTGAATATTCGGAATTCCATAATTTCTTCAATATCCATAATTCCCTGAATTCCTTGAATATTCAAAATTCCATTAATTCTCTTCATTTCCAAAAATCTCAGAATTCACCGAATTCTCTCAAATCCTTGAATATTTGGAATTTCTTGAACATTCAGAATGCCTTGATATCTCTGAATTCATGAAAGTCTCAGAAATACTTGAAATCTTCAAATTCTCTGAATTCATCAAATATTAGAAATTCCATTAATTCCCTCAATTCTCTTAATTCCTTGAATTCCTTAAATTCTCTAATTTTCTGAAGATTCTCCGATTTTTTGGAAATCTCTAACTTCCATGAATTATTCTAAAATCCTTGACTTTTCTGAATTCCTTGAATATTCGTGATTCCTTAAATTCTTGAAAATCCTTGAATTCCCTGAGGTTCCTTAAATTCTCTGAAATTCTTCAATCCCTCAATATTTACTCAATATTTTACTTCTTGAATTTTCGGAATTCCTGATGATCTCTAAATTATCTGAAATCCTAAAATATTATAAATTACCTGAAATCCTCAAATATTCTCCTAAATCATTACAAAATAAGAATTTCTCAAATATTCAGAAATCCTTGATATCTCTGAATTCTTTGAATTTGTGAAATATTTAAAATTCCTGGAATTCGTTAAATGCTCTGGAACGCCTGAAAATCTCTGAATTTACTAAATATTACGAATTTCTAGAATTCCTTCAAGTGTCTGATTTTCTCGAATTTCGTGAATTCCTCAAATAGTCTAAAGTCCCTGAATTCCTCACATTTTCGAAATTCCCTGAATTCTCATAATCTCTTAGTTTCCTGAAATCCTAGAATATTGGGAATTCCCTGAATCCTAGATTATTCGAAATTTCCTATTTCATTGAATATCCGGAATTCCCTAAATTCCTCGCATATTTGGAATTTCAGGAATTCTCGAAAATCTCCAAATTCCCTGAAATCCTTGAATATTTGATATTCCTTGAATATTCAGAATTCCTTAATATCTCTGAATTCTTGAAAATCTCTCAAATCCTTGAATTTATTAAATATCCTGAAATTCCGTGAATTCTCTCGGTCCCCTGAATTCTCTGAATCCCCTGGATTTCTGAAATTCTCTGAATTCCTTGAAATCTTCAAACATGAATTTCTTTAATATTCTGAATTCCTTCAATTCCAAAAATATTCTTAACTTCTTGCGATCATGAAAATCTCTAAATGCGTTAAATTATCTGAAATCCTTTATTTCTCTGAATTCCCAGAAATCCTTCAAAGTTCTGAATTTCTGAAATTTCTTGAATTCTCGTAATGCCCTAAAACTTCTCAAATTCTCTGAATTGCCTGAAAACTTTGAATATCCTGAACTCCTCGAATATTCAAAATTCCCTGAATTTTCTAAATTCCTGAAAATCACTAAATTCCTTAAACTCTCTAAAATACTTGAATATCCTAAATTCCTTGAATTTTGTCAGTATTATAAATTCCTGAAATTGCTTAAGTTCCTCGAATATTTTGAATTCATGTAATTCCTTGAATTCCCTGAATTTTCTGAATTCTCTGAATAACTTAAATTCTCTGAAATGCCTTACTCCTTTCGATTCCTCTGAATTCTTCTGAATTCTTTGCATTATTTTAAATTCCTAGGAATTTAAGAAATTCCACAAATTCAAGAAATTATAGGAATGCAAAAAAGTCAGATGATTGAGAATAATTCAAATAATTCAGATAATTCGACGATTCCAGGAATTCCAAGAACTTAAAAATGATGCAAGGAACTTAGGAAAATTAGTCTTATTCAACGAATTTAGATAATTAATACAATTTTGAGGAATTCATATATAACAGGGAATTCTGAGGAATTCGCAAGATTTCAAAGAAGTTACAAGAATTCAAAAGGACTCCAAAGGATTCAAACACATTCAAAACAATTCAAAAGAATTCAAAAGAATACATAGAATGCAAAGAATTCAAGAGAATTCAAATAACTCGAGAGAATGTTAGAACTTTATTTACTATTAATTAATATATTATTTAGCCGAACAGTTTTTTTTCAATTAATATAATAAATAACATGTGTATAATAAATGAATGAAAAATATTAATAAATTTATATTTACCTTGACAAACTATTGTGACGATATTTAGAATACTAATGGTGAGGTATCGGCTTCTTCTGCGTCTCTCTGTCATATTGATAGTTATTGAGTTCCACTTGTAAAAATTTCACACCTAGAATGAGAAAAATTACAAAAATATTATTACAAAATATGCGTTCAAAAATTATTCTAATTTCTATGAAAGTTTTCATTAAAGACCAATGAACAAATAATGTTTACAGAATTGCCTTATTTAATATTTCAAATTTTTTAAATGTAATGAGTGGCAAATTTCAAAATAATAATTAAATCTGCCTTTAGAGGCTTCATATAGGTAAATGGATATTTATTTGCGCTTTTATTAACAATATAATTTCTTGAAAAAGTAAGAAGGAGCTTATTTAAAAATATTTTTTAATTGAATAATAATGGGAGTTTAAGTTTGAAAAAATAAATAAATATTTAGGAAAAAAGAACTAATTATCAACAAAAAAAGTCAAACTTCCAATCAAACGTATGAATTTTCAACTAAAATGATGAATCTTCAACTGAAAAAATAAATTTTCCACAAAGTAGGTTAAGTTCAATTTTCAAACAGAGAATTTTGAATTAAATCATCGAATTTTGACCTAAAATGTTTAATTTTCAACTCAAGGGGATGAATGTGCATCCTGGAATAAATCAGCAGAAATGTTGATAATTTATAAACTATAGAATAATAGTTGAAATAAACATTGAAGTTCATTTTTAAAATTTTAATATAAGGTGTCGGATTACGCAAAATTTTAGGTCTTAAAGAAATTATTCGAAAATGTTATTTATTATTATTTCGTGAATTTATGATTGTTTATTACATTTAATATTGATAATAATATTATTAGATATTACTAATGTTATTTGTTAAATTACAAGTAATACTGTTACAATTATCAATAAATTAACATACATTTTCAAAATTTAAATTATCAAAAGGTTTTGACAACGTACCCCTCCCCCCTTTTGTAAGACAGCCCCAATACTTTCCCTCTCTTTCTCCTTTTCTTGCCTTGAAGTCTTTCCCTATGATTATTTTCAATCCTTCTTCCTTTCCTTCCCTTAGCTCCTTTAACTCCTCTGTTTCCCCCTCTCCTCTCTTCTTTACTCCTATCCTTAGTTCTTTTTCCATTAATTTACCTTTTTGTTCCTTTAATAAATTTCCATATTTTTTCTTCCTCATAAAATCTTATCTTATTCCCATCACCAATCCTTACATTGCTCTCTCCTTTTTATTTTATCTCTTTACCTCTTGCACCTCCCTCCTGTATACCTTCGGTAGCATTCCCTTTACTCTTTCCCACCCCTTTCCTCTAGTTATTTTTCATCATTACCACAATCTCCTATTGCCCGAAATTTTTCATAAACTATCTTTAATTCCTTTCTAAGTCAGCTTTATTCCACTACCTTTAAATTTCCTCCTTCTCGTCCATTTCTTTCCTTTCTGACCTACTCCTCCCTCATCTCACATTTTACTAACCCATTCTTTTCTTCGTCCCAATCTCATTATATACCTTCTATCTGTATGTTCCCATACTTAATCCTTGTTATTTTTCCCTTACTTCTTTGCTTTTCTGCAATTTTCCTTAGCACTGCATATTACTTTCTTACAATATCAGATCATCCTCTATTCTCTCCTCTCTTCCATAAAACGCTCATTTCTTTATTTTCACTTCCATTTTATGTTTCAATTCTTTAATTTCACCAGCGCTATTTGCTCTTATCTCTTCCCATCTATTCCCATCTATTCCTAAACATCTCACTTCCTTTACCTCTACCTTCGCATCCATCCTCTTTAGCACTTCTTTAACACTTTCCTTTAATCCCTTCACCTCTAATCTTAGACTCTTTATCACTATGTTATTTTTATCTTTCTCTCTCTCTCTCTTATTTTTACCTTGTTGAAATAATTTGGACTTGTGGATTATCACGCGATAAAGACGAAAATAAGATTGCGATTTGTAAAGAATTTTATGTTTGCTTTCTCACGTGATAATTCAATATCTGCAAGGCCAACTTACTTCAACTAATGTAAGACTCATTTAACGAAGAATTTGATAAGCTTTCCAACAGGTTTCAAAAATATTTTTATGTAACACGAATAGTGTTACATAAAAATATTTTTGAAAACTCGTTTTCCTCGCTTTTTGGCCGTGGTTTAGAGCAGCAAAGTAGGTAATTGTTGGTGATGAGGTATTTTACCGGCCTAGGCCGGTAAGGTGCACTTTACCATCCGCGGAATATGCGCGCGCATGAGCGTTCGTTACTTCAACCAACGCGCACTGTTCTGCGCAGTACTTGTCTCTTTAAACTATCCACAAACCTAAGATGTAATATCATAAGAAGACTCGGAAGTCGTAACTCTTATTACATAAAATATCGTGTGTACCGAGGCAGCGAAGTCTTTTTACGGCCTCGCGTGTTTGCAAAAACTCACTATCGGCCGTAAAAAGACTAGTTCGCTGCCTTGGTGCACAGTAAAAACTCTGGGATAAATTTCATTGCACCTAACCTGGTGGAAAAATTTTTACAAAAAATTACAGAAAACTAAAACTATTCTTACTGGAATCTATAAATAAATACAATAAATTACAAGAAAAAATAACAGGAAAGTACATCTTTTTGCTATTATTGAGACGAATTTTGTACTTTTTTGTATTTTCATGTAAATTGTTGCAAATTAAGACACTCAACATACTCTTGAGTTCTAAACTTTAAAATTAAAGCTTAAGAAACTGTTCATTCGAACACTCAATAATTTACGCGTATAAAATCGAAGCTTTTAACACTTTTCAACTGAAAATTTTTAAATTAAAAGCCGTCGAACTGCAAATTTTCAACTTTTATACTTTAAATTTATAAATTTTCAGAATGATATCATTCCAAGCAATTTTAGGCTAGAATAATTAATTTATACAATAAAATTTGTTTTGAAGTCTTTTTAAATATTCTCTTAAAAATTGGTTTCAAAAAAGTAATTTAAAAAAACTCCAGGAATGTAATAATAATATTATTAAGTTAGAACTCGAATTTTTCCTACAATTTCTCAAAAGTCCCGGTCAACTAAAAGTAACATATTCATATTTACCGCAAAACGTAAACATTTATTTAATTCACAAAACAGAGCAAAACAATTCAAAATAAATAAATGTTCAAAAAATACTTAAATTTTCCACTAAAAAATATTAATTTTGTACAAACAATGGAAAAGTTAAACTTTCGGTTGAAAAGATTAATTTTCAACAACAAAAAAACGGATTTTCAACAAAATAGTTCAATTTTCGACCTAAGTGATTTTTTTTTGAATATAAATTATGAATCTTAAACTGGAATACTTAAATTTTGAACCAAAAAGATGAATGTTCAACCAAAATGATGAATATTTAACTGGAACACTTGAATTTTCAACCAAAAAACATGAATTTTTAACACAGAAGAATAATTTTCGATTAAAAAGATAGATTTTCTACAAAAAAAAAAAATAATTTTTCAACAAAATACATGAATTTTTAACAAAATGATTGAATTTTTTATTAGAGAACCCTGGTGAAAAAATGTGTACAAAAAGTACAGTACACTAAAACTATTTTCATAAGAATCTATAAATACAATAAATTTTAAATTAACATGTTTTGCATCCAAAAATTTGTTCTTTTTCGACCTAGGATGACAAATATAACACTTTCCAACTGAAATTTTTTAAACTAAAATCCGTTAAACTGCACATTTTCAACTTCCATACTTTTAATTTATAAAATTTTAAAATCATATCATTTTAAGCCATTTTAGACTAGAAACATTAATTTATACATGAAAATTTGTTTTGAAGTCTTTTTAAATATTCTCTTAAAAATTTGTTAGGAAAAAATACTTTAAAAAATCTGCAGGAATCTAATAATAATATTATTATCTTGGAACAGAAATTTTTCCTACAATTTTTGTAAACTCTTGAAAAATTTAAAAAAAAAACTACAGTGAAATCATCCATGTTTAGTTAAAAATGTATCTTCTTGAGTTAAAAGTTCAACTATTTGGTTGAAAATTCCTTCATTTTGTTGAAAATTAATCGTTTTTGGTGGAAAATTATTCTTATTGGTTGAAAATTTATATTCTTGCTTAAAAATTCATTTCCTACGGTTGAAAGTTTATGATTTTCGGTTGGAAATTTCTTTAAAAATATAAATATTCGTCTGAAAATGCATGTATTTTGTCAGAAATTGAGTTATATTGGTAGAAAAATAAGCTACTTAGAAGTGGAGCTACTTTGAACAAAATTCATTTTTTTTATGAATCATCATTTAAATTGAAAAACTTTATTTTTGTTTAAATTTTACCTATTTCACTGCATTTTTTTATGGAAAATTAATTTTTTTTTTAATGGAAATTTCACTGTTCCATGTTTTTGGTAGAAAATTATTCTTGTTGGTTGAAAATTTATCTTCTTGGTTGAAAATTCATTCTCTTATTTAAAAATTAATTTTCTTTGTTAAAAATTAATTTTTCTGGTCTTAAAATTTATTTAAAAGTTCGAATATTTGTTTGAAAATTCATGTATTTTGTCAGAAATTAATTTCAATTGCCAGACAAATAAACTTCTTAGTTGAAAGTGGAACTACTTTGTTAGAAATTCATTTTATTGGTTGATCATTCATCATTCGAGTTGAAAACCCTTCGTTTTTGTTTCAAATTATTCTATTTTGTGAACTGTTCCGTGTTTGATTGAAAATTAATTTTTTTATTGAAAATTATTTTTTTTCTAGTGACAATTTCACTATTACATTTTTTGTCGACATTTTTTTTTGACAGAATTTTAATCATCTTGGTTGAAAATTCATCTATTAGGTTGAAATTTATATCATTTTAAGCAATTTTAGGCTAGAAACATTAATTTTTACATTAAAATTTGTTTTGAAGTCTTTTTAAATATTATTAACTTGGAACTCGAATTTTTCCTACAATTTTTTTAAAATCGTGCAACAGTAAAAAAAAACTACCTTAAAATCATCCAGATTCTTTTTTGACAACATTATTGTTATTTTTTCTAGGAATTTCGATACAAACTTTTTATTCATCCAAAACCTTTTTAATTGCCTAAAAAGCTTATAAATTTTGTGTTTAAAATCTTAAAAAATCGACATTGTGTATTAAATGGTTTGAAATCCTTACACGTTTTAAATTATTTTGCAATCTTTTTCAAACTTCTAAATATGTTTCAAATTTTCTCGATTATTTTCCAAATTATTAATTGCTCAATTGTCATTTATCAACTTCAAAAGTTTGTTTTAAATCTTTTTGAATATTATCTTAAAAATTAAATTTTTCAAAATAAAAAATCATTTTAAATTTTCCGAGCAAAATAAGCAATTTATTCTTATTTTCTCAACACCTTTAAAGATCCTTGAAAAGCTTAAAAATTTTATTTCGAAAACTTCAGAAATCTAAATTTTTTTTTATTTTAAATATTTTCCAGATTTAAATTAAGTTTGGATTTCCTCAAAACGTGTAAATATCTCTTAAACTAACTCAATTTTTTTTCGAATCGATAATTTTTCGATTGTTATTTATGCATCAGAATTCAATAATATCACTTACATTTATTAAAAATTGGTTAAATAGAACAATTAAAATTGTACCGTTCGAGGTTTAAATTTAAAACTCTGAAATATTAACGATTTAGGGCTTTCTATTTCAAATAGTTCAGTTTAAAATTGCTCAGTTTTTAATATTTTATTCAAATAAGAAAGTGAAATATTACTAAATATTCAAAAAATGGCATTCTTATTTTAAAAATTTCAAATTGAATGGTTCAAAATTTAATATTTTAGATTGAAACAATATTTGAATAGGATTTGGAATTAATGAGAGCGTTTAATTATGAATCTATTCATTTGAGATTTTTTTTAAATTAACAATAGTTCCTAAAATTGCAATCGAACATTTCTATTTGTTCAACTACTGAGGCTTTTGAATTGAAGAATTTCTATTTGAAGGTTAAAATCTGTAACTTGCTTAATTTTGAAGAGATTCAGAATCGTCTTGTAAAATCAAGTATTGTTCACTTTTCAATAATGTAACTACAATTCAATGTGATTTGTTATAATAGAAAAAATTCTTGGTAAAAGTGTATTATTTTTTTCTAATTGTAGTTTCTTGTAGAAACTTATATATTAGATATCTCACTAAAATTTACAGTAAAGTACAAGTCGAAATGTTGATGCGGATTCTAGAAGTATTTTTTGTATTAATTTATATTTTTTTGTAATTTTCTACAATAATTTACGTAGAATTAAAAGTGTTTTCATGACGTGAAACAACTAAATTAAAAAAAAGAAAAGTAAAATCCTGTAGTTTTCTGTAATACCTTGTAGATTTTTACATCAAATTAAAAAGAAATATTGATAAAAAGTTATACCAATTTTTGAATTGTAGAAACTTATACTTCTATTGTTATTTTTTTTTACTTTTCTACAAGAAAATACAAGAATAAAATTAGCTATTTGTCTTTAACTGTATTTTGTTGGTAAATTTTGTACATTTTTTTACAAAAAAGTACAGATTTTAACAAAAAATTACAGTTGTAGGCACACTAAAACTTAGGGTATCAAATTGTTGCAGCTATTTTGATCTAGAATTTCAACTCAATATGATTCGCTTTAGAGGTTCAATGGAAATTAAGGAGAACAACTTCAAGGTGCATTACCATCAGTATACAAAACAGAATGACAGTTGATGATTTTCGAAAAACATTCCTTTCTGCCAAATTCAAGTTCTGCAAATCGATAATCGATCCTTGATTGAGATTTGCTGACATTTATAAACAAACATCCACAACCTCAGTAATAATAAATTTAAATAAACGAAGCTAATAAGTGAATGATTGTTTTCAAAATTTGATTAACAATTTAATATTAAACGATCATCAACAATTGATCATCATTCAGGTAAGAGGTATACATATAGGTATCGAAACGTTGCATCCTTTTGATCCATTTGCCGCATCAACTTGATACCTGGTAGTTTTGTGTGGGAATATTGTACTTTCTTGCAAAAATTTTTTCCATCAGGGTTATTTCAAGATGGGGTTCAATGTCGCTTGTAGTTGGAGGACGACACTATGGTACCCCAAGTCCGATGGAAACGAGACCTTGTGTAGTGGTACCATTCACACTACCAAAACTAATTTTTGTTGTAGGTAAATGGGACCTTGAAATTAGCGTTAAATTCAAACTTTATTTTTTCTGTGTGCACAAGATACTATTATCAGCATTCTAGACGTCGCTATCACCTTTTAAAGTCAAGGCTAATTTTCAATAGGTCACCCAGTTAGTTGTCTGCTACTTCCTTGTCTGTAGTGTAATTAGAATTCATGTTTTTACGAAAGGTAACTAAAATCAGCGATTAGATTCCAAGTAGGAAACTAATTAGTGTTAAGTACACTCTAAGAGAGTTGACACTGGCAGATAATTTGTCGAAATGACAAATCGTGAAACAGCACTTTTCCATTATCAACACATCTCCACCTCTCCGACTACCTGCGAGCGAGACTAGGTACTTTAAAAGGCGAAGTGAATTGGCTGAAAATTCTACTGTGGATTTGAATTTTATACTAAAGATTTGAAGAAGAACGAAGATTCAGGATGAATTTAATTATTCCAACGGGATTTGGCTCTTTTTGGACGTATGTGCTTATGGCCGTTATAATCTTTCAATTCGTAGCATTTGTCTACAACGAACCAACTACTCCAGGACCCAATCGTCCTCCAGGACCTAATCATTCTCCAGGACCCGATCATCCTCCACCTGCAGCAAGTCCCCCGTCATACTGCGATGATTGGCCAAACTGCTAGATTTCTGTAAAAAATGAAGTGAGTACACCCCTAAATTGTTTTTTACAGTTTTGAACAGATCGCATCGATAATTTTTGTCTTTCATAAATGTGGTTGACAATCGAAAGAAGTTATCATGGTAATACAAACACGAACAGATTTGTGCCTTGATGATTATTATTTTCTGTTTTATTTTTTTTCTGAATGAATAGTATTTTCATTTTTGTTTTCTTATTAAAGAAAGTAGTGCGACATATTCTTGCCATATCTCTAGCATCATCAGTGTAGTAATTTTTAACATAAAACAGAAATCTCATAACATTATTTTACATTATAATACATGTTTCTATTCAGAAAGATTCATAATTTAAATAAAAAACTGTTGCATTTGTTTAAAAGAGGCAAATTTTCCACAAAAGAGTTGAATCCTCAACCAAAAAATGTTGAATTTTCAACCAGTTGTATCTTCACCAACAAACAAATTCAATATTTTCTAAAAGAGACGAGTTTTCTAAAAAGCAGTTTAATTTTTAACCCGAAAATATGAATGTTCAACAAAATCGTTTATTGTGAACCAATTAGTAAAACTTTCATACAAATACATGTATTTTCTACCAAAAGGATAAATTAAAAAAAAGACGAATTTTTAACTGTAATAGTGAATCTTCAACAACAACAAAATCTTTCAATTTTCAACCAAAAAAGATTGATTCTTAACGAAGAATGTGATAGTTGATATTTTAATCTAAAAACATATAAATTTTAGATAAAAAACAGTTGATTTCATCCAAAAAATGGATTTACGAAAAAAATATTTGAATCATCCACCAAAAGATGAATTTTCAACAAAGAAAATTAAATTTCTGCCAAAAATGATGAGTTTTCAACAAAATACTTACATTATCACGAAATAAAATTAATATGATTTGAAAATGTTGATTTACCTAATTGATGTAGAAAATTTCTAATCTGTATTAATAAACAAATATATAAAACCTCAATTAATATGATCAAGGGATTATGAACAGAATCCTTTTTTATTACTAAGACTTTTGGTCAAATCTCATCAGCAGAATTATTACAATTATTATTGAAGAATTATTTATAATTTCAATCTTCTCTTTTAGAAACAACTGTTTAAAATTAATATTTCTCATTCGGAGATTGTGATATACAACATTCAATAAAATCCAAAAGAACAAACTGAAATTTGACAACAATGATTGCGAGATTTTTGAGAATTTTGTTCCGCTAATTTTATTAGATAGCATTTTTGAATGCGTACACCGATTTTAGAATTTGTATATCAAAATTAGTGAGTCATTCTACATTTACTGAGTTATCCCCTACACTCCGGTATACATTGTTCGAAAAATTACACCTTCAAGTTTTCCGCCCCGAAAAAATTAATTTTAAAGGAAATCTGCAAATCTTCTGTTTTTGAAAAAGGGACATAACTGATTTTTCTTTACAGCTTTTTGAATACGGAAACCAATTATTGAATATTTGCAGGAACACTTGTAAAATATATTTTTTTTTTACAGAGATTAGCAACTTTTCACGGACTATGGAATGGCTGAATTGTTATACTGGTATGAAATGGCTATGGAATTCTCTAAACATTATATTTATACCCAATGAGCACAATGCCTAATTTAACGTTAAAAAAATATATTTACATTTTTGAATTGTATAAAAACACATCAAACTATAAAATTGATGTATTTAACTGCACTAATAATAAAAGAATTTCAAATGTATGGATTTATTTATTTTTGCATTCATTTTTGTATAGAGGAAGCTTTGTAATGGTAATATTTTCCAAAAATTTGAAATTCATTTAATTATCACTAATTAAATGAATTTCAAATTTTTGGACAAAATCGAGATTTGCTCAAAACATAGCTAGATGTAACTGAAATTTAATGAAGATCAAGATTGTTCAAAAATGTCTAATACAATGTTATAAGCAATTGTCCGGATGTGTGTGTGTGTGTGGATGTCACACTTTACAATTTAGTTTTTAATTTAAAAATTGTCAAATCTTATCGCTGAAAAATTGAAAATTATGTAAAGTGAAAAGTTTAAAATTTTAATTATTCAATTTTGAACGCTATTAATTAGAAATAATACAATTACGATTATTTCGAATCTTGAATTTAACGTTTTAGAATTTTCCTATTTTCGGAATTTTGATCTGAAATCATTCAGTTTCAAAGTTCGTTAAAATCAAAATAAAAATTTTCAATTTTGAACGCTTTGAATTGGAAATTATACAATTTCGACTCCTATCCAATGGAACTGTCCAATTTTCAAAATTTTATTGTGAAATTTTTAAAATTTTTGAGCATTTGATTTTAGGTTTTTTAATTTAAAAATATTCACTTTTGGAACGTTTTTGATTCAAAATCGTTTAAAAATTCGATATTCGATTCGAAAATTTGATAAACTTCTAATAGTACTTGGTTTGTTTAATAATTGATGTATAAATTGTTTATATTTTTAATGTTAGTCAATACAAATCCAGAAAGGGTGTGGGTGTGGGTGTCGGTGTGGTTTTTTTTTTATAAAAATAAAACTATTAGAGTTATAGCATTTTCAAAATCCAAAAAAACTAACGGAAATCAACATTTTAAGCCAAAAAACGCATGATATGAAAAAAAGTTAGGAAAAGAAAAACGTTGCTTTTTGCAAGCCCTACAAGATTATTATAACAACTTTTAAAATTTTCCTGACAAAAGATAAGACAAATTTGTTGTTAATTATTTTTTTATAGGACCCGTAGTTTTTGTTTTAATCTTGTCTTGTTTTTATAATTGAAAAAAGTGCGCATCCTATAAAAAACAATTTTGTTATTATGCATTTTATTGCAAATTGTTTCGTTTTTCAATAAATTTAATATTTTTATGTTCAATGTTATTTCTGACTATTTGAACCAAAGATATGCATCCTAGTGTAAACTGGTTCTAAGAAAATTTGTGAATGTAATTTAGGCGACAATTTTTGTTAGATAGAATGTTATTGTAACGTGTATCGTTTTTCCAAAAAGTTAATTTTTTTATTTTAAACGTGTTTTGATAACAAAAGTTTATAACAAATTTATCGAGCTTTTTTTGTTGAAGAACTTTTGTCTATTCATCTTTTATCGTACCTTGCGTCGTTTTTCAAAAAAAAAATTTTCATTGTTAATGTTATTTTTCACGATTGAAACAAAAATTGCGCATCCTATCAAAAAATTATTAATACAAAATTTGTAGTTCTTTCCCAGTGAATAAGTTTTGTCTATTAGTTTTTTTCGTGGTTTGTGCCGTTTAGTGAAAAAATTTAATTTATTTTATTCCTAAATCAGTTTTTTACAAATGAAACAAAAACTACGGGTCCCATCAAAAAGTGATTAATAAAATTATAAAAAGGTTTCTTTGGTTCAAGCCGAATAAATTGCAGGTTCAACATATTCAACTTTTTTTAAAATGTGAGCATATGACTCAATCCGAAAAAACATTTTTTTGCACATTTTCAAAAAAATTGTTAGTGAGCAAAAAATTTATTTTTAAATTTTGTAATTTTTTGTTATTGCTCACTAGCCCTACTCTTCAGTGCTCTCAAACTCACATTAAAAATTATTCAAGCTAGAACATTTAACATTGCAGTTGATGAATTTGGAATATTCCATTTTTTAATTAGGTATTCAACTTTGTACATTTCAACTAAAAAAAATTCACCTTCTAATACTTATTTAAAAAGTAATATATATTTTGTAACTGTTCCAATTTTATATTGGATAAGAACTTCTGTCTCCAGTTTTCACATTTTCAACATGCTTTAAAATGTTTCAGCTTCAAATTTTTTTAATATTATTTATTTTTAATGGTTCAGCACTTGAAATGTGTACTTGAAACGTGTTTATACTCTGTCAGTCAAAAAGAAAATACATAAACATTGTAAAGCAGTTTCAGATAGTAGAGTTACTAACTTCAAATAAAATTTTATTTTATATCTAAAAAGAATCATAAATGTATTTTCTGCTTCGGAAAAACACATTTCGGATAAAGGCAGTGACTAACCATGAGTAGTAGTAGATCAATAGAGTAAATTTTTACATATCGTAATACCTAAAACTATTTTCTGTTGATTGTGGAACTAAGCTAAAATAAATTGCACCTCTGCAAAAAGATGAAGAAATTTGCGTTCATGATTTTATTACCTACATTGCTGACTTTTGGTAAGACAAGAGTTTATAGCAAATTTGTAGATCTTTTTTGGTTGAACAACTTTTGCCTTTTAATTTTTTTCATCTCTTGTGTCGTATTTCGAAAAAAAAATCATTTTATTTTCAATCTTATTTTTTACGACTAAAAGAAAACCTACTCGTCCTATCTGAAAATTATTAATGACAAATCTGTAGATCCTTTTTGGGTCACCAACTTTTGTCTATTTATTTTTTTTTTCCTACCTTGTGTTGTTTTTTTAAAGAAATTATTTATTTATTTCAATTTAAATGTTATTTTTTACGACTAGAACAAAAACTACGCGTGCTGTCAACAAATTATTCATGACAAACATGTAGTTCTTTTTGGATGAGCAGCTTTTGTCTATTCATTTTTTTTTGTCTCTTGTGTTGTTTGTTCAAAAATTTAATTATTTTTAGAACCTTGCGTCGTTTTTCCAAAAAAAAAATTTATTTCAATGTTATTTTTATTGTTTAAAAATAAAACTATGCATCCTATCAAAAAATGATCTATAACAAATTTGTAGCTCTTTTTTGGGAGAACAACTTTTGTCTATTTATTTTTTTCGTAGCTTGTGTTTTTTGTCGAAAAATTCTCTAAACTTAAGTTTTCTTATGTTCTCCTTCTAGGCCTTGTGTTACACAACGAAAATACCGATGAAAAACAGATCATGACTCTAGACATTTCTTCAATTAATAAAACCGGAAATGGAGTGGACAAAGAGGCACTTGAACGAATGAACGCACAGCTTACAGAATCTTACAAAGTACAAATTAATATGTTCCGAAAGGAATCATTGACGATTTTTGACGATAATGAGAAGGCTGTCTTGGTTGAATTAAAGATTCCCGATTTTAATTTAGTTAATATTTTTTCCGACCTTAAGAAAGTGGTAACTTTCAAACTTTATACTAAAGAATCCGGCGATAAATTTGGCATTTTGGGAACGAATAATGGAACGGCATTAAAAGAAAGTAATTTTGATACGAAACGACACACCTACATAATAACGCATGGATGGAGGGCCTCTAGCGACAGCCCATCATGCAGTTTAATTCGAAAGGGTAATTCTATACTTTAACAAAATTTCACTGTTTTAAAACCACAATTGGTTAATTTTATGACGAATACTATCAGGGTTGTTTTAGAATTCTAGTTCATAAATTCCAAACCTCACAACTCCAGGAAAATTAGGGTCATTTGAAGAAAACCAAACAAAATTTGTTTGAAAAACTAATTGTAAGATTTTTAAATTAGAGTTTATTTTTAATTTCCACAATCCAATTGAAGTTAAATGAATTGAAATTTGAAATCTTCATTCCTAGAAATTTTATTCCATTTCAAGGATAAGATTTAAAATAATTCTGAACTTCTTCCAAATTTCAAATATTTCGGATTGTAATTATTTTTAAACACAAAAACTTTCAAATTCACTTCAAATTCGAAAATTTCATCAATATTCCAATAGATAATAATTAATCTCCCACAATTTAAAAAAATTTAAATCTGCATCACTGTTCAATTTTAACTTCAATTCTTTTTAAAACTGCATTCAAAACCCTTACAATTTTAAATTACGAACTGTCTACCGTTACGGATTTTTCTTAAGAATAATCTCTTTTCCGGCTACTTCTGGGCAAACGTTACGTTTTAAAATTCCTTAACCATAAAAGACAATTTCAATGAACAGTAGAATTTAGATTTTAAATTCTCAAATTACGAACTTTTCAACATAAAAATATGTTCAGCTATTAAGGCTTGCAATATGAAATAGAATCGTACATCGTTGAAGGATTCGTAAAATTCAACACTGTTTAATTCTGAATGCTCTTGATTTAAAATGATAACATTTATAAAGCTTTAATAAAATAGCTGTGAATTCGATTTCGAGTGTTTCAACTTTGTTTGTATTTATAATTATATGGTGCTCATTTCACGAGCACTTTGCTTCCCGTTAGCAAATGTACTTGCTTCCTCATAGAGGAAGCATTAGTTATTTTTTTCAATAATAGACAAACTAAAATCTTCATTTTGATCAATATAAAAATAGAAATTTACAAAAAATACAAAATTACAAAATAATACAAACAATTTTTAAAATACAAAGACAAATCAGACAAATCAAATTTTGCATTCGAAATGATAATTTTTCGAGCTGGAAAAGGGAAGGGAAAAGCTTTGTCGCACCCTGTCCCTTTTCCAGCTTTATGATTTTTTTTTAAATTGTCAGTATTATTCTATTTGAAAATTGATGATCAAAAAATCTTTTCTATTCATGCGCCGTTAACTTTGAATTATGTCAATGAAAAAACTTTTTCTTTTAGAAACAGATGATTCATATATTATAAATGAGCATAACTTCCTTAATCTTCAATAAAGTGTTTCAATGCTATAGATCAATCGATTCGTCTTAAATCAACACAACTTTTCTATTCTCGCATCAAGTTTAAATTATGAGAATTAGAACATTTTTAGTATAAAACTCGATTTTAAAAATATGTAAGTTACCATAACTTCCCTACTCTTGAATGAAATTGATTGATATTGTAGGTCAATCGATTCGTCTCGAACCAAGGAATCTTTTATATTCCTGCATCAGCTTTCAATTATGTCAATGGAAAAAGTTTCAGTATAAGAAACCGTATTTTCAAATATTATGCATTAACATAGCTTCCTTAATCTTCAATAAAATGTATTAATATTATAGGTCAATCGATTAGTCTCGATCCAAGGAATCTTTTATATTCTTGCATCAACTTTGAATTATGTCAATT
>CAKNYM010048826.1:183134-212488 GCA_932195095.1 Andricus curvator
CAAATATTATGCATTATAGCTTCCTTAATCTTCAATAAAATGTATTAATATTATAGGTCAATCGATTCCTCTCGATCCAAGGAATCTTTTATTTTTTTGCATCAACTTTGAATTATGTCATTGAAAAAAGTTTTACTATAAAAAACCGATTTTTAAAATATTATGCATTAACATAGCTTCCTTAATCTTCAATAAAATGTATAAATATTATAGTTCAATCGATTCGTCTCGATCCAAGGAATGTTTTATTTTTTTGCATCAACTTTGAATTATGTTGAAGAAAAAAGTTTCACTATGAAAAACCGTATTTTCAAATATTATGCATTATAGCTTCCTTAATCTTCAATAAAATGTATTAATATTATAGGTCAATCGATTCCTCTCGATCCAAGGAATCTTTTATTTTTTTGCATCAACTTTGAATTATGTCAATAAAAAAAGTTTTACTATAAAAAACTGATTTTTAAAATATATAAATTACCATAACTTCTTTACGCTTCAATAAAATATATTAATAGTATAGGTCAATCGATTCGTCTCGAACCAAGGAATCTTTTATATTCCTTGCATCAACTTTGAATTATGTCAATGAAACAAGTTTTACTATAAAAAACCGATTTTTAAAGTATTCTGCATCAACGGAGCTTCCTTAAACTTCAATAAAATGTATTAATATTATAGGTCAATCGATTCGTCTCGATCCAAGGAATGTTTTATATTTGTGCATCAACTTTGAATTATGTCAATAAAAAAAGTCTTACTATAAAAAACTGATTTTTAAAATATATAAATTACCATAACTTCCCTACGCTTCAATAAAATATATTAATAGTATAGGTCAATCGATTCGTCTCGAACCAAGGAATCTTTTATATTTTTGCATAAACTTTGAATTATGTCAATAAAAAAAGTTTTACTATAAAAAACTGACTTTTGAAATATATAAATTACCATAACTTCCCTACGCTTCAATAAAATACATTAATAGTATAGGTCAATCGATTCGTCTCGAACCAAGGAATCTTTTATATTCCTTGCATCAACTTTGAATTATGTCAATGAAAAAAGTTTTACTAAAAAAGACTAATTTTTAAAATATATAAATTAGCATAACTTCCCTACGCTTCAATAAAATATATTAATAGTATAGGTCAATCGATTCGCCTCGATCCAAGGAATCTTTTATATTCTTGCATGAACTTTGAATTATGTCAATGAAACAAGTTTTACTATAAAAAACCGATTTTTAAAATATATAAATTACCATAACTTCCCTACGCTAGAATAAAATATATTAATAGTATAGGTCAATCGATTCGTCTTGAACCAAGGAATCTTTTATATTGTTGCATAAACTTTGAATTATATCATTGAAAAAATTTTTACTATAAAAAACCGATTTTTAAAATATTATGCATTAACATAGCTTCCTTAATCTTCAATAAAATGTATTAATATTATAGGTCAATCGATTCGCCTCGATCCAAGGAATCTTTCATATTCTTGCATCAACTTTGAATTATGTCAATAAAAAAAGTTTTACTATAAAAAACTGATTTTTAAAATATATAAATTACCATAACTTCCCTACGCTTCAATAAAATACATTAATAGTATAGGTCAATCGATTTGTCTCGAACCAAGGAATCTTTTATATTCCTTGCATCAACTTTGAATTATGTCAATGAAAAAAGTTTTACTAAAAAAACCGATTTTTCAAATATTATGCCTTAACATCGCTTCCTTAATCTTCATTAAAATGTATTAATATTATAGGTAAATCGATTCGCCTCTAACCAAGGAATCTTTTATATTCTTGCATCAACTTTGAATGATGTTGAAGAAAAAAGTTTTACTATAAAAAACCGTGTTTTCCAATATTATGCATTACCATAGCCTCCTTACTCTTCAATAAAATGTATCAATGTTGTAGGTCAATCGATTCGTCTTGAATCATCACGTTTTTTATATCCTCGCATCAACTTTAAATTATGAGAATGAGACATTTTTTTCTATAAAAATCGATTTTAAAAATATATAAATTACCATAACTTCCCTACTATTTAATGAAATGTATTAATATTGTGAGTCAATCGAATCGCCTCAAACCAAGGAATCTTTTATGTTCTTGCATCAACTTTGAATTATGTCAAAGAATAAAGTTTTACTATAAAAAACCGTATTTTTAAATATTATGCATTACCATAGCTTCCTTACTCTTCAATAAAATGTACTAATATCATAGGTCAATCGATTCGTCTCGAACCAAGGAATATTTTATATTCTGGCCTCAACTTTGAATTAAGTCAATGAAAATAGTTTTACTATAAAAAACCGATTTTTCAAATATTATTAAGTGCACAGAAAAAATGCAACAAATATTTTTAGAAATCCTTCGGTCAGTTTCAAGATATTAGTCGGGAAAATAAGCCCTCCAAATTTCATCAATTTATCTGCGATCGTTTTCAAGTAATCGTGTTCACAAATAAGCGTGACATCCACACATCCACACACACATATCCGGAAAATTGCTTAGAACATTGTAATAGACATTTTTAATGGGGGAAGGTTCAATTAAATGAATTTGAAAATTTTGGAAAATGTTACCATTACAAAGCTTCCTCTATGAGGAAGCAAAACTAAACAAACTTTGAGAAAATGCAAACTTAATTTAAAACTGGAAAAGATTTCAAAAAATAAAAAAATAATTTTAGATTTTTGTAGATTTCGAAATGAAATTTTGAAGCTAGGTTTCTCGAGAAAATTCAGAAAAAATTCCAAAGATTTTTGATTTTTCGTAAACGTATATAGAAAATTTCTAAGTTTTTTTTATTTCACAGGATTTTGCAATATTTTTGACAAACTTACGGACATTTTTCAAAGTTTCAAAATATTTTTAATCTCGTGAAAACTTCTCAAATTCCTAAATATCGTTTACACTGACTCGAATTGTTCCAAAAATTTCCCGAAAATCTTCCAGATTCTTTTTTGCCAATTTCTAAAATCTTTTGAAATCTTTTTAGACATTCTCTTAAAATGAATTTTGTGAAATAAAAAATCATAAAAAATTTTGGCAGAAATCTTAGGAAAATTTTCGTATACTTTTGAGACTTTTCGAAGTTTTCAAAAGAAATCTAAATTTTTTGTTTAAACCTTGGAAAAATATACATTTTTTTCAATTTATTGAAATCTTTTTTAATTTGAAATTATTTTCGAATCTATCCAAAACTTCGAAAACTTCTCATAGTTTTGGAAATATTTTGAATTGTTTAAAAATGTTTTGAAATATTCTGTTAGAACTAATTTTTCAAAATGAGAAATCAATGTAAATTTGATCATGAATCTTCAGAAAATATTTGTATTATCATCTTGAAATCTTTCAAGATCCTTAAAAAGCTTCTGCACTTCTTGTTAATAAATCTTAGAGGATCTACATTTTGTTTTCAATTTTCGAAAATGTTTGCAAAACTTTTATATATTTTCTAAAATGATTCGATATTTTCCTCAAATGTTTGAAAAATATGTGAAAAGTAAAAAAATAACCTTAGCATTTAAACATTTTTGTTGTTGAAAATTTAACCAATCTTTTGAAATATTTTCAAATATTAGCTTACAATTGAGGTTACCATATAAAAAATTATTTTTAATTTACTTTCTTTCAATTTTTTAAAATCTTTGCAAATTTAAAATTATTTAAAAAAATTTTAAAAGCTTGTAAATATGTTTTCAAATGATTCTACTTTTTCCTAAAATTTATGAAAAATCTTTCAAAACTAAAAAAACTTCCTTAAAATCTTACAGGTTTTTCCCCTATTTTTAGAAATTTTAGAAATTTTTGCATAATCTTTTGAAATTTTCTCTAAAAATTGATTTTTCAAACAAAAAATAAAAAATTCAGACTGAAGTATTAAATATTAACCAGATGTATCAATGCATTATACATTAAACTTAATATTAAAACATGAAAATTAAAAATACAAAATCAATTTTTTGTTTTGTCATCGTCTTAATAATTATTTGGGATTTTCTTCCTTTGAAAATATGATCTAATCTTGGAAATAACTTTTTTTTTCGACATGAGCGTTAAATCTTCAATTTATCGAACTTTATAGAATGTATGAACTCTAGAATGTATTTTTTTTTAAACTAAGTAATTAAACGACAGGTAATACCAACAATTTTTTTATGATACTCAGTAGGTTATTTGTATTAATTTCCAATTTATCATAGAAAAAAATGTTTATTTTAGAGAGGAAAGCTTTCCTGATGAAGGCCCGCATTGACAGCCGCAACTTTGAGATAAAAACGATGTTTTTGTATAAAATTCCTCTATCAAAATATTAAGAAGTCTGCCAGTCTGTCCCACGTAAGTCATCTTACAGATCTTGCAAGTGACCTTGTAAACAACACCACCTTTTTCAAATTTATCTAAAGGATCTTTACAAAAAGTTATTTTCGAATCCATTTCAAATGGTATACGGAAAATAGTATGAATATTAAATTTTTTCAACATAAATTCAATATTTTTCGAAATTTGACCAAAAAACGAGAGAACAAAAGTATTAAAAGAACTATATTCTCTCAATTCCTTCTGATTATCTGTAGATAAAATGTTATTTTAATTGTTTTTGGTTTGTTGAATTCTAATTGTGATATTTTTCTCAATTAACTTTTGTGGGTAATGATTAAGAAGAAGGATATTCCTAACAATATTCAAATTCTTTTTGTGAAATAAAATGCGGGACTATAAATATATAGTCTAATAACTAATACTATAATACTAATACTACTAATAACTAATAATAACTAATAAAAATAAAACTTGGGGTATCAAATTGTTGCAGCTATTTTGATCTAGAATGTCAACTCAATATGATTCAGGATTAATGAAAATTGAGGAGAACAACTTCATGGTGTTTTAGCATCAGTATACAAAACAGAATGACAGTTGATGATTTTCGAAAATCATTCCTTTCTGCCAAATTCAAGTTCTGCAAATCGATAATCGATCCTTGATCGAGATTTGCTAACATTTTTAAAGAAACATCCACAACCTCAATAATCATAAACTTAAATAAACGAAGCTAAGTAAATGATTTTTTTTTTAAATTTGATTAACAATTTGCTTTTAAACGATCATCAACAATTGATCATCATTCAGGTAAGAGGTTCAAATAATTTTATAATGTGTTGAGTAGTTGAAATTTTATAACAGATAATTGATCTCGAAATTTGAATCAAGTTGATCATGAATATAGGTATCAAAACGTTGCATCCTTTTAATCCATTTGCCGCATCAACTTGATAGCGGGTAGTTTTGTGTGTTATTTGTCTCTATTTCATGGGCAAAACCAAATCCAGCTTCTTGAAAGCAAAGACCTTCAAATCTTCCATAACTCTTTCTGCTAAAATCGGAGAAATTACTGAACCTATGGGAGTACCAAACTTTTGCCTATAAAAAGATCCATTGAATTCGAAATGAGTTGAGTTGATAATAAGAACTATCCCTTTAATAAAATCATTTTGACTTAATCGAATACGTGTTTTATATGGTCTCATCTATTTAAAATTGCCTGTTGAATTAATTCAAGGGGTATTCTCAGAAACATTGCAACATCCAAAGAAATCATTACATGGTCATCAGGAAGTTGTTATGGAGTCTTTAAGTATCAAATAAAAGTTTTTTTCTAGAAATTTCGTGGGAGTTCTAATAGTTGAAATAACTATTCTCAAAGGATAGCTATCTTTATGAATATTTCTCAAACCATAACATCTGACAAGAACTGTGTCTTCGGTATTTACATCAGTCCATCTTATATCCTTTCCCATAAGTCCTTTCTTTCTCCAATTGTCTAGAATCTTGAAAGTGCCTCTTCTTGATTGTTTTACCGGATTTTTATTCAATAAATCAAAGCTATCACGATTGGAAAGTGAATCATCCATATCCCTAATATAATCTGATTTCTTCGTACAAACTATAATATTGCCTTCATCAGCATTCATGCAAATTATATCTGGGTTGTTTTTAAGGAAACCTTTCGTTATCATAAAAACTTGAGAAATTTTACGATCAATGCTACTAATGTGCAAACAATTCTTATCAACAAAGCTCTTTAACAAGTGTAAAACCTTGTTTCGGAAATCTTGTTGATCTAATATCGGAATTTTGTGTATAATTGATTCATCATTTTTGACTATTTCCATTATTTGTTTCGACTTCATTTTTATCACATGATTACTAAAACCTTTACCTAATCTGTGAATATCTGTAACTGAATCAGGAATTTGAATTTATGTTGAGAAAATCCAATATTTATACTATTTTCCGTATAACATTTAAAATGGATTCAATAATAACTTTTCGTAAAGACCCATTAGATAAATTTAAAAAAGGTGGTGTTGTTTACAAGATCTGTGAGATGACTTACGTGGGAGAGACTTCTCAATACTAGGATGGAGGAACACAAAAGTTATTATTATTTTTTTTTTTTTTATTTTTTTTTTTTTTTTTTTTTTTAGTTAAGATTGAAAAGAATTTCATTTTCTCATGAATAATTTTTGCTAACTGAGCAGGAAAAATATTCATAATTAAAAAGTAAAATTCAAAACAACCTCACCTTTCGTCTCACTAGAGACAAAAATAACGTAATGAAAAAAGAGGGAAAAAAGGGAAAAAGTTTCGGGCGTTATTATAAGAGTGTTCTTGCTAGACATACGAAAGGGTTTGTTGATGTTGACCATGAGTTTGACTAGGATAATGTTGAAATTTGACATAGTGAAAGTAATAAGAGAAAGGTATAAGAAATCCTTTTATATTGTGATTTGATAATAAAAAAAAATAAAAAAGACGAAAGAAATAAAAAAAAACAATGAAGGGGATTTGGTTGGTTGCCTTCTCATTTTTTTTCCTCTTTTTCATTTGTCCAAAGAAACACATTTTTTTGTTTTCAGGAATTGCAATAGGTGCATTTTGAGGTGGTTGTCTAAATTTGATCGTTGGATTCTTGTTTTATTTTCAGGAATTCTATACATTAACTTGAATATTGGACGTGAAATAGGACTTTGAATTTGATTTTAATCTAATTTAAAATTCTTAAATTTCAACGATTTTTTTCAACAACTATAATAGTTTTTTCGGTTTTTTCGAATTGAACTGTAAGACCAAAGGAAAGAAAAATTATTGAATTAAAAAAAATATTCTATCCGTATTCTAGACGGCACTAATTAGAGAATCCAATCCTTTTGGAAGTCAAGGCTAATGTTTAATAGGTCACCCGGTTAGTTTTCTGATACTTCTCGTCTGTAGTATAATAGGAATTCATGTTTTGATGTTATGTACACTCTAAAAGTGTTGACATTTGCCAAAAATTTGATAAAATGACAAATTGTGACACAGCACTTATCTATTATCACCACATACCTACCTCTCCAAATACCTTCGAGCGAGGCTACATGCTATAAAGAGCTAAGCAAATTGGCTCGAAATCATACTGTGGATTTTAATTTTATACTACAGATTTGAAGAATAACGCTAATTCAGGATGAAATCAATTATTCCAACGAGATTCGGATCTTTTTGGGCGTATGTCCTTATGGCTCTAGTAATATTTCAATTAGTAGAATTTGTCTACAACAAACCGCTTCCAGATGAACATGCAAAAGGCAAGAGATATTGCGATGGCACAAGAGATTGCAGCCATCCGACCTAAGTTCGTTCTGTATATAAAGTAAGTATACACCCTACATTTTTTTCTATAGATTTGAAAAAAAAACATCGTAAATGATAATTTCTGTATCATGTTTTTCTGAATCACTGGTGTTTTCATTTTGGTTTTCTTTTTTAAAAAAGTAGCGCGACCGTTTTTTTACATTTCACTAGAGCCATTAATTAATCGCTAAGCGCCCTTGTAGTAATTTTTAGGATAAAATAAAAAAAACCAATAATTGTTTATTTTATATCGTTATTTGGCAAATCTAAATGTGCACAAAAAATTAAGCTTTAAAAAAATAGTTGAATTTTTAAACAAAGATGATGAATTCTCAATGAAAAATGTAATAGTTAATAATTCAGTCCAGAAGGATTTTTATTTTAAATCAAAAATAGTTGAATTTGTCTAAGGGAGTTTATTGTAAACCAAATAGTTGAATTTTAATCAAAATACATCAATATTTTTTTTTTGAAGAAGTTAAATTTTGTCCAAAAAAGATGAATTTCTGACGAAAACTCTAACGGTTGATATTTAAAATTCATAAGATTTGAATCCTAAATAAAAAACGGTTGAATTCATAAAAATAAACGGATTGAAAAAACAGTTGAATTCTTAACCAAAAGATGAATTTTCAACCAAGAAAATTATATTTTTGCCAAAAATATGAGTTTTCAACAAATTAGCTACATTTTTAACTAAAGAGATGAATTTTTCACGAAAATAATGAACCTTTAAACAATAAAAGTAATTTTTAAACCAGTAGTTGAATTTTCAAACAAAAATAATGAATCTTCAACGAAAAATGTTATAGTTGATAAAACTGAAGATTTCAATTGTAAATAAAAAAGAGTTGAATTCATCCAAAAATAAGATTTTTCAACGAAATTGCTGAATTTTCAACCAAAGAAGACTTTTCAGTCAAGAAAGAAAGAAAATTGTAGGAAAGTCATAATTTGAAGAAAAAAGTTATTTTTAATACAAAATACAAATTTTGAATAACTATTAATTTTTCTAGGTTTTTGACGCTTTTGAGCACTTTAAATATTCCCAGAAATATTTAAACTTTTTTCCATTATTTTAAAAGCTTTCAAAATCTTTAAAAATACTTCAAAATTCTATTTCAAAATCGTAACAAATGCAGATTTTGTTTTAAGATTTTTAAACTTTTTTCAAAATCTTGATTAGATTTGAAAAATTTGGACAGCTTCTGAATATCTTTTAAATTTGTTCGATATTTTCCAAAATTTCAGACAAAATGCTGCATGATTAAAAAAATTGCCTTAAAATCTTCCGGATTATTTTTTGACAATTCTGCACATATTCTGGAATATTTTAAATCTTTTTAAATATACTCTCAATTTTTATTAAAAATCTTCTATATTTTTAGTATAAAACCTTAAAAACATATATATTTCGTTTGAAATTTGCTTAAATCTTTTTTAACCTCAAATTAATTTCTAATCTTTTTAAAACTTCTGAAATGTTAAAGTTCTTTTGAATTAATTCAAAGTTTTCCTAAAAAATTTTTAAATTTTGGAATACTTGAAAAAATTGTCTTCAAAATTTCTAGATTTTCTTCGACATATTTTGAAACCTTCTTATCTTAAAATCAATTTTTCAGAATGAAGACATAAATTCATTTTTCTTATCTCTTTAAAAGCGTGACAAAATTAACAAAGTATTTTAAAAAGCTAAGAAAAATTATAATACTAGTATTATTTCTCAATATTTACAAACATTCAGAAATAAATTTCATCATAAAATAAAATTACTTATTTTGAAATTTTGATTTACTAAATTTATGTGGAAAACTCTCAATCTTTATAATTAGATAAATCCTTAAAACATATTTAATATGGTCAAGGGGTTATGAATAGAATCCTTTTTTAATTTTTAAAATTTTGGTCAAAAATTTATGAGCAGAATTGTTACATTTATTATTAAAGAATTATTTACAATTTCAATCTTGTCTTTTAAGAATAAATTTTTAGAATAAAAATGTCACATTTGAAAATTTCGATGTACAAAATTCAATAAAACTCAAGAAACAATCTGAAATTCAACAACAATTTTTTTTTTTTGAAAACTAGATATAAATAATTTTTCTTTAAAGCTTTCTAAATACGAAAACCAGTTCTTGAATATTTTTATGAACACTTGTAAATATATTCTTTTTTTTACAGGGATAAGCAACTTTCTACTGACTATAAAATGACTGGAATGGTATACTGGAATAGAATGGCTATGGAATTTTCTGAAGATTATATTTTAAACAATTTTCAATATACGTGTTAATTTTTTTTTCAATTAGAGACTTCATTTACAGACTTTATTTATCAAAATTGTTCTAGTTTTTCCACTTTCGAGCAATGATTTGTAAACACCTTATGTAGGTAGAGGTCCCCATATTTTTCCATCATGTTTTCAATAACAAAAGACTCTTATTTATGAGTGTGAATTTACGTTTTTTAACCAGAAATCATATCATGCATGTAAATTATTAGGCCTTTGCATCAAACAACCTAAATTAAAATTTGTATAAGCTTCAATTTAGAACATACGGATAAATAAATTTTGAATCAAAATTCATTTTTTGGGTTTATTTGTTTATTTATTTTCAAGATTATATAAATATAATGTTCCTAAGTTTCTTGAGAAAATTCAAAAAAAAATTTTTGAAAATTTCAGATAGATCGACATCAAATCTAGAGAATTTCGAATAAAGTTTTTCCATTTGAAGGGATTATACAAAAGTCTAGGAAAACTTTAGTTCGGCTTGAAGGATAATAAGAATCTTTTAAACTGCCATGAATTATTCCTAAACTTGCTTTAAAATCTTACAAATTTTTTTTGTTGACAATATTTGAAATCTTTTTAATTCTTCAATTTTTTGTTTAATCTTCCGCTAAAACTAAAACTTAACAATAAAAGATCACTTTAAATTTTCTCAAGAAGCCTAAGAAAATATTGGTACCATTATCCTAAAACATTTCGAAATTCACATTTTTTCAATTTTTGTTCAATCTTTTCAAATCTTAAATTATTTTTGAATTTTTCGCAAAACTTCCACATAGTTTCTAAAATGTTGTGAATTTTCCCTATTTTTTGCCTTGAAATTTTACAGATTCTTTTTCAACAATTTAAAAAATCTTTAAAAATTTTTTGAAATCTTCTTAAATCTTTTAAAATATTTCCTTAAAATTAATGTTTCCAAATAAAAAAGCATTTTAAATACTTGCAGGCTTCTGAAACATTTTTTTGATATTTTTAGAAATCCTTCGAAATGTTTTAGAATCTTCTTAAATTTTCTTCAAAAATTAATTTTTCAACATAAAGAACCATTCGATACTATCCCAGGAATCTTAGAAAATTTTTTTATTCTGTTTGAAATTTTCGAAATTCTTAAAGACCTTTTAAATTTTTCAGTCTTCAAAAATCTATATTTCGTCAACATTGTTTTAATATTCTTAAGATATTATTATAATTATTTTATAATTTGTTTGAAAGTTCTAAGATTTCGGAAATAACTTTAAAAATAATTTGAAGTTTTTCTAAAATTTCTTAATATTAAGAAAAAAAACCCTGGGCTGTCAATTATAGTATGTATAATTCAGCGAGAGCTTCCTGAATTGAAAATTGTATTAGCTTCAATTCAAAAAGTTTAAAATTCGAAAGAGTTCGACTTTAGGTGTTTCAATTTTCAGTCTAGTTTTGACTACTTAAGATTTAAAAAATTTCAATTTTAATGACTTCGAAAAATTTTTATAAACCCGGAAAAACTCGAAAATTTGTTTGCTACATTAAGACGGCCACACTTTTAATATTTTCAGCTTTATGTAAACAATGAGAAAGTAATATTGTCAAACTTGTAAATAGGCCTGATCACCCAGAAAAACATGACATATTTACAAGCAACTGCCTCTGAATGGAAAAATAAGATTTATGTATTTAATACCTTCATCTATTTAACCTAACTTTATTCACGTTAAGAATAATCTTTTTAAAATGTATGTGTAAAATTATATTAATTTCGTGAAGAAATTAGCTCAATAAAGTCCTCAAAAATTCCTATTTTCAAGATTATCAATTTATAAAAAACAACATCAAGATAAATTCAAAAAAATAATGTTAAGACTCTCATGGTTATTTAATATTAAACATCCCTTTTTGTTGAACTAGAATCAAACAAAATAAATATTGTAAATAACAATTTATTTGTTTGTTTATTCATTTTTAACATTATATAAATATAATTTTCCTACGTTTCTTGAAAAAATTCAGAAAGATTTTTGAAAATTTCAGATATATCGACAACATATCAATAAAATTTCTAATGACTTTTTTTTATTTGGCAGGATTTTACAACAATTTTAGCCTAAAAGATATTTAGAACTTGTGAAAGTTTGAAAGAAATTTGAAAATACTTTTTTAATTTTTGGAAATATTTCAAAATTTTTATATATTTTTAATCTCTTCAAAACTTCTAAAATCCTGGAATAGCTTTCAAACAGGCTCAAATTAATTCTAAGACTGCCCCAAAATCTGACAGATTTTTCGTTAAAGTTTTGGAAATCTTTCGAATTGTTTAATTTTTTTCTGAATATTCCGTTAAAACTTATTTTTGAAAATGAAAAATAACTTAAAATTTTCTCATGAATCTGAAGTATATATTTGTATTATTATCTTGAAACCTTTCAAAATCCTTAAAGAGCTTCTGCTCTTTCAGAAATCTTAAAAAACCTACATTTTGTTTTCAATTTTTTTAAATCTTTACAAACTTAAATTGTTCCGGATATTTTTGCAAAACTTCTATGCATTTCCTAAGAAGATTCGAGTTTTCCAACAAAATTTTAAAAAATATTAAAAAACTAATAAAGTAACCTTAAAATTTTCCAGATTCATTTCTGACAATTTAAAAAAGCTTTTGAAATCTTTTTAAATATTCCCTTTGAATTATTGTTACCAATTAAAAAATTCTTAGGAGGCATCTAAATGATTTTTTTCGATATTTTTAGAAATCTTGTGGAATGTTTTAGAATATATTTGAATCTTCTTCAACAATTCATTTTGCAAAATAAAAAATCATTCAATATTCTTCCACGAATCTTAGAAAATTTCTTCATTCTAAGACCAACCGCAAACAGACATCCAAAGAGGAAGATCGATGCATCAGAACCTGGAAAAACATCAAAATGTAGGTTTTTATGAAGCCCAAAGATCTGGCTGAACTGAAAGACGAGCTTCATGGAGATTTTTCTGAAGAGACCAAATTCTGGACTATCAATTTTAGTGTTTATAATGCAGCCACAGCTTTGGCGGATGCAAACCATAAAACTAAATCAACAGTTGATCATAAAACCAAACGACAAATTCATCATCTCAGCACAAAGATAGCCTGGACAAGGCAGTACGCGTCCCACATTCAGTGTGTGATTGAATACATAACATCTGGCATGAATTTTACTGCCAAGGTTCGAGAGTTCGTGCGCGAACTGCGTATCCGTCATCACACACTCAACAAGTCAATGCTGCTGACCATTAGGCAGAATGTTGTTGACATAATACTATCTGACGTTAGGAAAAGTCTGGAGTGGAGAGAGAGGTGGGTCAGAGAAAATGAACAGTTTTTCTCTGACCCTTCTCGACGCTTCCAAGATCCTCCAGTTACTGTCGATCACCCGCCTAAACCAGAAAAGGTCGAAGAATTTTGAAGAGAAGTCTACGAAGTCCAGCATCCGTTTCCAGAAGAGTCAGAGAACATAAATAGCTTTAAGGAGCTGGGCAGTGCCCTCATAACACCTGAGGCAAAACGCCCACCTGTCACTACTGATGAGGTGAAAAATAGATTTGAGAGGCATGAAGAACAATTTTGCTCCAGCACCAGATGGTATCCAGACCTTCTGGGGCATGAAGTTTCCTTCCGGAGTGGTTGGTGGAAGGGCGCACAGTGCTTCTGCCAAAGATGAGCAAATTAGCTGACCCTATCCTAAATATTTCAGGTCAATAACATGTCTGAGCACACTGTACACTATCTTTATAGCTATCCTGAATGATAGAATTGTTCGGACAATCGGACAACGTTGTACGAACAACGCGGCTCAAAGGAAGGCGTATTAGCAGGATGTCGGGAGAACCTGCTCATCAACTGATGTGTCTGCAAAGACGCAGCGTCCTACCAGCGCTACCTATCGATGGCCTGGATTGATGACAGGAAAGATTTCGATTCAACCTCCCACAGACTTATCATCTGTCTGTTGGAATGCTTATAGGTTCATCCACACATCGTGAGGTGCATACAGAGATTGATGCTGCTTTGACAAAACAGACTTACTATCTAATCTAATTTATTACTAATCTAATCTTCTACGAGTTTCCTTAGCTCACATTGTATATTCTTTTCTTCCTATATTCTGTGATCCCAATTCTTTAATTTTACCAGCGACATTTGCTCTCATCTCCCCCTTTCTATTCCTACACTTCTCAATTCCTCTACTTCTACCTTCTTTGGCACTTCATTAACTTCTTCTTCCAATCCCTTTCCCTCTAATATTAGATCTTCAACCACTATATTCTTTCTCCTTTCCTTTCTCCTTCTCTTACTTTCACCTGGCTGAAGTAATTTGGACTTGTACATATTGAATTATCACCTGATAAAGACAAAAATAAGATTCCGATTTGTAACACATTTCATTGTTGTCTTCCTCAGGTGATTATTCAAGGCGGAAATATCACCTTTGGAAGTCAAGGCTAACTTTTAGTAGGCGACCCGGTTAGTTCTCTTATACTTCCCGTCTGTAGTATAATCAGAATTCATGTTTTGGTGTTATGTATGCTCTTAAAGAGTTGACAGTTGAAAAAAATGTGTTTAAATGACAAACCAGGACACAGGTGCACAGCACTTATCTGTTATCAACACAAACCTACCTGTGCGACTACCTGCGAGCGAAGCTACATGCTATGAAAGGCGAAGCGAATTGACTCGAAATCACACTGTGGATTTTAATTTCATACTAAAGATTTGAAGAAGAACGCTAATTCAGGATGAAGTAAATTATTCCAACGAGATTCAATCCGTTTTGGACGTACGTCCTTATCGCTCTTTTATTCTACCAATTCGTAGAATTAAAAACAAAAGAATCCTGCTATTATATATTATAAAGATATCTTAAGTCACTGTGCCACAAGGGCGTCAATTGGATGAATCCAATTAGTCAGTGCTGCAAAATACATTGCGATGATTCCAAACTAAGAATATTCTGTAACTAATTTAAGTTTAACCCCTTAATTGTTTTCTACAGATTTGAACAAAAATCAACGAAAATAATAATTATTTTCTGTTTTATATTTTTCTGAATCAATGGTATTTTCATTTTTGTTTTCGTTTTCAAGAAAGTAGCGTGACCATTTTTCACATTTCACTAGCACCATCAATCACACGTTACGCGCCCCTGTGGTAGTTTTTATGATCAAATGAAAAATTTTAATAATTATCTATTTTCCATGTTTTTTTTTCAAATCAAATGTCAAATTAAATCAATCAAATTGAATGTCCACGCAAAATTTTAGCTTGAATAAAATAGTTGAATTTTCACACAAAAGTGTTAAATTCTCAGCAAGAAATGCGATAGTTAATATTTTAAGCCATAAAGATTTTGATTTGAATTCAAAAACAGTTTAATTTGTCCAAGAAAGATAATAAATGTCTACAAAACTGTTGAATCATCAATGAAAAAAGGTTAATTTTCGACCAGTTGTGTTTTTTAACTCAAAAAGTATAAAAAAATGTCAAAAGAGATGAAATTTCTATGAGACAGTTTAATTTTTGACTGTGGATAGTCGTCCCGAAAAATTGGGGAAGTTGGAAAAGGGGATGGACTAATCGTCCCAAAAATTCGGGACGACTAGCCAAGCTCATGAAAAATACTTCACTACTCATCCCGAATTTCGGGACGACGAGACACTCCGTTAATTTTTTAACCCAAAAATATGAATATTTAATAAAGAAGTTTATTGTCGACCAAACAGTGGATTTTTCAACCACATACATAAATACTTTTTTTAAACAAAGAAGTTGAACTCTCGGCCAAAAAAGATGAATTTCTAACGAGAAATGTAATGGTTGATATTGCAATTTCATAAGATTTGAATGTTAAACAAAAAACAGTTGAATTCTTAAAAATAAATAAAAAAGAACAGTAGAATTCTCAACCAAACAGAGAATTTTCAACTGAGAAAATTAAATTTTGGCCAAAAATATGAGATTTCAACAAAATAGTTGAATCCTCAAACAAAGAAGATTGTACTTTTAAACCAAAAAATTGCAATTTTAATGAAGAAGAGATTGAATTTCTACCAATAGATCCGAACTCTCTAACCGAGAAGACAAATTTTTAATAAAATTGCTGAATTTTCAACCGAAAAAAATTGTTCAGTCCAGAAAGAAAGAAAATTTCAGGAAAAACATAATTTTAAGCCAAAAGTCATTTTTAATACAAAGAACAAATTTGTATTAAATAATAATTTTTCTAGGTACTCTGCTTATGTGATTTAAGGTTGTACAAATATATTTTTCATGGGTTTCACTACAAAAATATAAAAAAAATGTGATAGTTTCAGAGTTTTCGACAATTTTACAAAATTTTAGAAAATAATTAAGTCAGTTTAATAAATATTAAGGACCTTTTGATGCTCTAAAAATTAAATAATGTAATTAATAAATTCATGAAAATCTGGCAAGGTTCTGAAACTTCTAAAAATCCTTTACATTAAAATACATTGAAATATAAATATACATTAAATTACAAATACATCTCTAATTTTTTCCCTGATTAATGATGTTCAAAGCATTCATAAATGAAGTTAAAAATTAAATTAAATTACTTGTTTGAAAATTCTGATTTACTGAATTCATTTTGAAAAAAGTTTTAAATCTTTATTGATAGATGAATACATATATCCCCAGTAATGAGCAGAATTGTAACTTTCAGTATTAAAGAATTATTTAAAATTCCAATCTTCTCTTTTCGAAATAAATTTAGAAAATAAAAATTTCTTCTTCGGAAATAGCGATTTATAAATTTCAGTAAAATTCGAAAGAATAAACTGAAATTCAACAACCATGAATGCGAAATTTTTGATAAATTCGTTCCACCAATTTTAATTTTTTTCTTGTTAAAATTGTATTTTTAAGTGTTCCTAACAAAATTACCAATTATTGAATATTCGTGTGAACACTTGTGAAATATATTCTTTTTTTTACAGAAATGAGCAACTTTCAACTGACTATGGAATGACTGAAATGCGTATAATAGAATGAAATAACTATGGAATTTTTTTTGAAATTATATTTATACTTATATATTTACTTATTTAAACTTATATACCATTTATATATTTACGTTTTTAAATTGTATAAAAGCACATAAAACCTGTATAATTTGCTTATTTAACTGCACCATAATAATAAAGAAAAATTCGAAAATACATGGATTTTTGTTTAAATTAAAAATGTATAACTTTATTTGCAGATGAAATGTGAAAATTGTTCTATTTTTTCCAAATTCGAGCAGTGACCTGTAAATACCTTATGTAGGTGATGAGATAAATATTAGGATTTTGTTTTGAAAAAAAAATTAAATAGGATTTAGCACGTATTTCCCATAAGAAAAAGAGACGTTTTTGTAAACTTTATTCAGAGTCGTCAATATTTTTTCTCGCTTCTTCAGAAAATCATTTGACCAGTAATCGGCAATATCTCATATCAGAAATTAATTAATTTATTACCCTGGTCAACAAAATAACATAAATTCTTAAAAAATCGTGGATAGTTGATGAAAATTGATATTTTAACTTCCGAATGAAAATATAATATTTTTGCAATATGTAGACATTAGACAATGAAACCGTTACATTTTTCTTAGTGCCATTTCTGTTACATACAATAATCCCAATTCGAATATCACAATTCAAAAGAGTGTCGAATATTTTATATCAATAGTAAAATTTTATACCGAAAGTGAAAATAATCATTGTCGTGATTAAATAGAGGGATTTTATTGAAGATAACAAAATATATAAAAAAGTAAAAAGATAGAAGCCGTTTGCAAAAAACGGCCTGAATTCTCAAATAAAAAAAGAAATTATAGATTTCTAATTAATCTTAACATTAATTACAAACTATGATGATCTTTTATATCCTTGCATCAACTTTGAATTATGTCAATGAAAAAAGTTTTACTAGAAAAATCGATTTTAAAAATATATAAATTACCATAAATTCCCTACTCTTTAATAAAATTTATTAATATTGAAGGTCAATCGATTCGTCTCGAACCAAGGAATCTTTTATATT
The DNA here is from genome assembly GCA_932195095.1 of Andricus curvator. NCBI lineage: Eukaryota > Metazoa > Arthropoda > Insecta > Hymenoptera > Cynipidae > Andricus > Andricus curvator. The sequence goes on from CAKNYM010048826.1 coordinate 201,195, forward strand.
CTTGCATCAACTTTGAATTATATTGAAGAAAAAAGTTTCACTATGAGAAACCGTATTTTCAAATATTATGCATTATAGCTTCCTTAATCTTCAATAAAATGTATTGATATTATAGGTCAATCGATTCGTCTCGATCCAAGGAATCTTTTATTTTCTTGCATCAACTTTGAATTATGTCAATGATAAAAGTTTTACCATAAAAAACCGATTTTTAAAATATTATGCATTACCATAGCTTCCTTAATCCTCAATAAAATGTATTATTATTATAGGTCAATCGATTCGTCTCGATCCAAGGAATCTTTAGTATCCTTGCATCAACTTTGAATTATGTCAATGAAAAAAGTTTTACTATAAAAAACTGATTTTTAAAATATATAAATTACCATAACTTCCCTACGCTTCAATAAAATATATTAATAGTATGGGTCAATCGATTCGTCTCGGACCAAGGAATCTTGTATATCCGTGCATCAACTTTGAATTATGCCAATGAAAAAAGTTTTACTATAAAAAACCGATTTTTCAAATATTATTCAGTTTTAAGATATGAGTCGGGAAAATAAGCCCTACAAATTTCATCAATTTATCTGCGATTTTTTCAAGTTATCGTGTTCACAAAAAAGCGTGACATCCATACATACACACACACACATCCGCACACACATCCACGCACACACACACACATCCGGACAATTGCTTAGAACATTGTATTAGACATTTTTAAATTGGGGAAGGTTCAATTAAATGAATTTGAAAATTTTGGAAAATGTTACCATTACAAAGCTTCCTCTATGTGTTAGCAAAAACAGCAAACTACCAGGAATTTTCTCCTCAAATACAACGGACATCCTGAATTATTAAAAATACATTATAATAATTATTATTTAATTTTATTAATTTATCTTGATAAATATTCATCACTGAGGATAATTCATTCATAATTATGACAAAAGTTATAAAGAAATAATAATTATATATAATTTAGAACAATAATGAACTTTTAAATTCTGATAATTATCTAATAAAAATAACAAAATAAATTATAATAGAACAGCAAACCTTAGAATGCTGATCCAAATATTTAATTTCACCACCGTTCAGATTATTGTTTCCGTGAAGATTTGAGAACTATTAATTACTGTTACGCTTGTTACTACTGTAAAATAAAATATTTGTCGTCAAAATCTGGAAACAGTTTCAAGTTTTGAATTATTTTATGCTTTTCTCCCATTCATTAAAATACAAAAGTCAGACTTCATTAATAGACTTTTATTTGTATATGTAGATTTATTCGTATGAGAAATTAAAATTTGCATTTTTTTGGAATAATAGGACGATATTCATATAAAGAAAAATTAATTTCGAAAAATGAAAATCTGATAATTATTTAATAAAAATAACAAAATAAATTATAATAGAAACAGCTTCAAATTTTTAATTATTTTATGCTTTTCTCCCATTCATTGAAATGCAAAAGTCAGACTTCATTAATAGACTTTTATTTGTATTTATAGATTTATTTGTATGAGAAATGAAAATATGCATTTTTTGGAATAATAGGACGATATTCAAATAAAGAAAAATTAATTTCAAGAAATGAAAATCTGATAATTATTTAATGATTATAACAAAATAAATTATAATAGAAACAGCTTCAAGTTTTTAATTATTTTATGCTTTTCTCCCATTCATTGAAATGCAAAAGTCAGACTTCATTATTAGACTTTATTTATGGGCAAAATGTTCCATTTTTTTCCACGTTCGGGCGATGACTTGTACAAGACCTCATGTAGGTGGAGGTCAACGTATGTTTCCACCTTTTTTTCCATAAAGTTGACAATGATCCACAATATCTGACTTGAAATTCTGTATTTTGAAATAAACAAAATATTTGTCTTATGTCTGCAAACTGGAAAAATTGTTTAATCATTTATATCACCGATTGAGATAGGGACAAGTATATATACACCGGAACGTGTTTACAAATAGTCATTAGTTATACCCATCTTAGCGATTTTCCCTGAACTTATTGAACACGTTACATCTCGTAAGTATAATAATATATCTATAGTAAACCGCATTTTCAATTGAACTATATTTATTTTCCATTCGAAATTATTGAAATTAGGACAACAATTTATCTACTAGCGCACAGTGCTCTCTGAATTAACACCCAGCAACAATTTATGTTTAAATTTGAGAAACTGTTTCTTCAACTTTCTTTTTTTGTAATCAAAGCAAAATTACCTTTTTCAAATAATTTTGGGCAATTTTTAAATTGAAATATAAAATTCGTATTTATTATAATATCATTTTTTCGCTGTGCACTATTTCGTTCAAATAAATAGAGCGTTTATGAGTAACGAGTAGGGGTGTGCAACATTTTTAAAACCCCGAACCTGTCGCGCCGGTATTTTTTCGGATCGGGCTCAAAAGTTCAAAAAAAAAAAATTCCTGAAATTTCTGGTAATTTGCAGTCACTAAACGGAGAAAATTTATTCATTAAAATTTACCCAATTAGTTCGGTAAATGGAGGACATTTCTGCATTTAGATAAAGCTTACAATTATTTTAGGATTTAGTACAAAACAGAACTATAAATAATACAAAAGAGTTATGTAAAAACAAAAGTCCAAAAGTGAAAATTCTGATATGTAATAATTATTATAAGGGTTGTATTATTTTCATACCAGTATATTATAAAATAACCAAGAAAGATTTTTCAATCAATAAAAAAATTCTCATCCAAAATTTTGAGTTTTTAGGTCATGAAGACTAATGTTTGAAAACAAAGTTGAATTTATAACAAAAAATATGAATTCTCTACCTAAATAATTGAATTTCTCATTAAAAAGAAAATGTTTTCTAGCAAAAATGAAGTAGCTACATTTTTCGTTGAAAAAATTATTTTTTACAACAGAAAAAAACATTTTTTCAACAAATTTGTTCAATTTTCAACAAAAGACATGAACTTTTAACTAAAGTTTTTAAACAAAAAGGAAAAAAAATTTCACCAATTAGGTGAATTTTCAACCAAAAAGATGAATTTTCTATCAAAAAAGACAAATTTTCAACGAAAACCATACATTTCAAACAAAGAATAGAATAGTTCAATTTTCATTTAGAGAAATAAGTTTTTAAACAAATAAAATAAATTTTCAACAAAATAGTTGAATTCTCCACCAAACAAATGAATTTTCAACCGAAAAGATGTGATGGCTATATACAAATTTGACGAAAAATGGAATATATTTAAATTTTTAGTTGAGAAAATTAATTTTCAAATTTTTATTTAAAAAAATTAATTTTTAATTTAAAATATAATTTTTAACTAAAACAATGAAACTGTCAACAAAAAGCTTAATTTTCTACCGAAAAAGAATAATTTTGATGAAAATACATAAATTTTCCATCAAAATTTTATATTTTTAATGGAATTTTCAACCCAATAGTTGCATCTTCAACCAAAGAGGTTGATTTTCTACCAAAAGAAAAAGATACATTTTCAACTAAATGGATGAATTTTCAACTAAAAAACATACATTTATGACAAAGTATATAATAGTTTAATTTTTAGTTAGAGAAATCAGTTTTTAAGCAAATAAAATGAATTTTTAAATAAACAAATGAATTTTTTACCAAAAAGATTAAATTTGTATGAAAAAGAATCTGGAAAATTAATTTTTAATAAGAAAAAACTATTTTTTAACCGAAGAAATTAAATAAAATACATGAACTTTAACTAAAAAGGTTAATTTTCTACTAAAAAAGACAAAATTTCAACAAAAAATAGATTAGTTAAATTTTCAGATAGAGAAAACAGTTTTCAAGCAAGTATCTTAAATTTTCGTAGAAGTATTTAAATTTTCAAGGAAACAAATGAATTCTCTACCGAAAAGATTAAATGTCTATGAAAAAAATTCAAAACAAAATGTAGTTGACTTTTAAATTAAAAAAAAAAAGTATTTTGAATAAAAAACTAATTTTCCACCAAAAGAAAGAATTGTAAGTGGAAAAAATTTTCATTCATATTGAATATAAGATTTTCTGTCAAATCTAGAAAAAAATGTTGGAAAATGAACCGAGTTCTTTTTCTGAAGAAAGGGTCATTAGTACCCTATGGTACCCTATTTGCAGCCCATAATGGCTGTCACACAGTCACATAGTCACTTTTTTTCTCAAATCACTTTTAAGTTATTTTTTTTTTAAGATAAAGCCACTATAGTCACATTGCAAGAAAAAGTCATATTCAGGGGCTTTAAAAAGTTTTAAGGGATTTCAAAAGATAGTAAAAGATTTTAAATATTTTAAGAAATTTTAAAAGATTCCCAGAAATTTTTTATTTATTGCAATAGTTTGAACAGATTTCAAAGACTTTGAAATATTTTATGGGTATTTTGAAGGATTTCAATGCATTTTCCAGAGATTTAAACAATTTCAAGGGATTTTAAAAATTTGCATGCGGTTTTGAAGAATTTCGGAAGATATGGAAGAATTTTACAGGACCTGTAAGGTTATAGGATATTTTAAAAGATTCTAAGGGATTTTATAAGATTTTCGAAGATTTCAGTGACTTCTTGACATTTCAAGAGCTCTGAAGGTATTTTAGTAAATTTTCTAGGATTTCAGAAAGTATCATCAGATTTCATGTAATTTCTGAATTATTATTAGTGTATCCTGAATTATTTTAAATCATTCTGAATTCTTCTAAATTCACTCAATTCTACTAAATTCAGTGGATTTTTAAAAAGTTTTGTTTTAACTCATCTTGAAGTATTTAAAACTCACCTTAAATTCTTAGGCATTTCAACAAATTCTTTTAAATCTTTAAATATTCTTGAATTGTTTTGAATTCTTTCTAAATTCAGTCAAATTTTATTGTAATCACTTTTTTGGTTAGAAATTAATGGGGTATCAAAGATTTGATGAGAATTGAAATTATTTTTTTGGAATTCACCCTGAATTCTTATTAATTTACCCTAAATTATTTTAAATTCTTTGAAATTCTTTGAAATTCTTTTGAATTTTTGTAATTCACTTAAATTCTTCTACATTTACTCAATTCTACCTAATCAGTGGATTTTGTTGAATTTTTAAAAGTTTTTATTTAATTGGTCCTGAAGTTTTTTAACCTCACCTTGAATTCTTAGGCATTTCATCAAATTCTTTTGAATTCGCTCGAATTTTTCTAAGCTCATTTCAAAGTTGCTGAATTCAATTAAGTTTTTTCATATTTTTAAATTGTTTTCAATTCATTTGAATTTTTGTAAATCCATCTTGAATTTTCAATAATTTCATTCAATTTTTCTCGTTTACCTCAAATTCCTTAAAATCTATTCTAATTTTACGGAAATGAATCGAATTTTTTTATTCAAAAATTTTTTTCCAATTGATTTAATTTTTTAAAATTTAAATTGAATTGTTTTGAAGTCTTCTGAATTTATCTTCAATTTGTTACCCTTTGAGCGCGAAAAAGTACCCTATGAGCGTGACAAAAAGTACCCTTTGGTCCCTATATTTTATCCCATATGTACTGTGAGGCCTGCTTATATTATTTGTTTCCTAGAGAAATTTTTTTTTTTTTCGCAGTCTACAAGAGTCGAATTTGGCAAAAAATTTGATAAAATATAGAATCGTGACACAGTACTGATTCATTATCTAAGCATCCATACCTGCTGGCTGAAAATCCTACTCTGAATTTGAGTTTTGTACTGAAGATTTGAAGATGAATTTCATTATTCCAACGAAATTCGCAACATTCTGGATGTATATCCTTATGGCCCTTGTAATATTTCAAGAAGTAGAATTTGTGTACAGCAGTGGAGGTTCATATATATGCGGTAATGCATGGGATAATTTTTTTAACGACAAAAGCAAATGCCCAAAGGGCATCAAGGACCTACCTGTTTATACGATTTTAGCAGATAAAACTAATTGCTGCACGGGGAAAGGTTGCACAGAAGACTATTTGAAAACCCTCTGTAAGTAAGGTAAGTACGACCCCTAAATTATTTTACATACAGAGAGGAAACTGACAGCTAAAACGTTACAGGTAACGGGTGAAACGGGGTAACATCCAGCAGGGTAAATGAGGCTGGGGTAAACTCGTTACAGGCTGTAAGTTATCTGCCGTGATTTGGAAAAACACCGTTAACTGCAAAAAATCGAAAAAAGATACACCTGATTATTGAAATAATTTTTTTAAATTGTTAATAACTTTAAAAATAATTATTGCATAATTTTTGGAAGACACCGTTAACTGCAAAGATTGGCGAGTTGTGATTCGAGAGCCGTAACTGACCGTTAACTGCAGGCGTAAATCAGAGACGACTAAATAGGCGACGTCAAAATTCGATAAAACGCCGTAACGGGCAGTTACGGACTTTACCAAAATTATTGGACGGCGATTTCAAGCCTTCGTGATTTCGGAGGGGTCCGTAAGTGCTTACGGCGTTCTCCGGAATCATCGAACCCTGAGAAAAAAGGTTTGTGATTCGAGAAACGCCGTAACTGCACTTATTGTTAGTTATTATATTCTTTTGCCGTGAACAGCGTTCTCTCAAATCACGGCAGGCCTATTTCTGAGGTCCGTAATTCGAAGAGAGCCGTAACTGCCCGTTACGGCGTTTTCTTGAATTTCAGCATCCCAATCAACACCGTTAACTGCATTTTAGATAATTAATAAACATTTTTCAACAATTTTTCTTGCAAAAATGAAAAAATTGTATGCAAATTAGTCAAGAAAAACAACAAAAAATGCAGAAAATGAATAAGAATCCGCAGTAGAGGATCTTGCAGTAGCCACGGCGAGTTTACCGTAGGCTTGTTTACCCATCTAGCTGTTACCCCGTTTCACCCATTACCTCCAACGCTTCTCACTGCAATTTGGGAAAAAACACGTCAACAAATTTTTTTTCTTCATTAATGTGATTGTCCCTTGAAACAAGTTATAATTAAAATAAAAACTCAAACTTGTGTCGTGATAACACACTTAACACCATTTGGTTAAATATTTATCTATTTTGGTTAAAAATTCAACTGTTTTGGATAGAAAATTCGTACTTTTGGATAAAAAATGCATCTTTTTTTTTATGAAAATTCAACAGTCTTCTAAAAAATTCATTTTTTTCGCTTCAAAATTCAACTATTTGGTTTTCGGTTAAACTTTAATATTTTTGGTCAAAAATTCCACTCTTATGTTGCAATCTACACTTTTCGGGTAGAAAATTTAGCTGTCTTGAAAAAATTGTTTTTTTTTTTTGCTTTAAAATTCTTTAAATAGTGCTTTTACGATTCCAACCTTCTTTTATGGTCGAAAAGTCTACTATTATATTTCCGTTCAGAATTCATGTATTTTGGTTGAAAATTCTACTATTTGATTTAAAATTTGATTATATTGTGAAAAATTGAACTATTTTGTCGAAAAATTAATCTTTTTAGGGTTTTGTAGCCACATTCAAAAAGCCTTATAGTTTCGGTTGGGTGTCCGTCTATCATACTTTCTTCCAAGAAGGGAAAGTAGGGGAACTCCTTACTCACAACTCACTACTCTCAACTCACAACTCACTACTCTCAACTCGCAACTCACAACTGACAATTCACAACTCACAACTCACAGCTCACAACTGACAGCTCATAGATAACAACTCACAATTTACAAGAGGTAGGAAAGTAGGGGAAATAAGGGGACGGGAAATTAGGGAAACTGTTAATAGGGAAAGTAAGGAGTAATGAAGGGAGGGGAAGTACGGAACTTGGAAGGAAATGAGGGGTGAAAAGGAAGTGTAGAGAAATTTGAGGGATGTGAGGAGAGGGGGAGTAAATGAGAAAGAATATGAGGAAGGAAGAGTAGAGAAAATATAAGTGGTGAAAAATAAGGGCGGGGAAGCAAGGGAAGCGGCATCAGAAGAAGTTAGGGGAAATGAGGCGGAAGAGGAAGTGTAGATAAATTTGGGGGAAATGAGGAGAGGGGGAGTAAGTAAGGAAGAATTTGAGGAAGGGAGAGGAAGCCAATGTTGAAGTATGGGGAGGGTAGTAGAGGGGTGGAAGTACGGGAGGAAAGGTTAAGTAAGGGAATGTAGGGGAGCAGGGGAGGGAGAGATTCAAAGGACTTAGTTTCGTCTTAAAACGCTACGAAACCCTTTTTTTATAGGCATAAGACACCTACTCTGACTAATTTTTTGCTTGATAATCTGTTTTATTGAAAATTCAATTTTCTTGGTTGAAAAAAAATTCTTCCTTCTTGATGGAAAACTTTTTTGGTTCAAAATTCAACTATTATATTTTTCGTTGAGAATTTATCTTCTTTAGTTTAAAAATTGTCTTTTTTGACAGAAAAGTCATCTTTCGTGGTTGAAAATGAACTTTTTCGATAAAAACTTAAAGTTTATCTTTTAAAATTCAAATGCGACCATTTGGTTCGAAATTTATCTTTTTAAATCAAAAATTGAACTGATAGGTCAAAAATTTATCTATTTTGCTTCAAAGTTCAAGTATATGGTTGAAAAATCTTTTTTTCCAATTCAGCTGTTTCGTTGAAAATGAAATATTTCGATTTGAAATCATAGGAATTAAAAGCGTTCCATATCGAATCTAATATGGTACCTCAATTAATTTTAATCTGAAGAATTTATTTCCCGACTTCCATGAAAAATATTTCCCCTATTTTGTGATCATTTCAGGCTTTGAAGTTAGTGATAATTATTATTTTTGGTTCAATTTTTTTTTCAATAACTGGCATTTTCATTTTTTTCGCAAGGAAGTGAAGAGCTGAAATTTCCAACCGAAAATACAATTTTCCAAGAAAATTGTTGAATTTTCAGCCAAAAAGATTTTTCAATCAAGGAAATCTTTAATTAAATTTTTTTTCAATCTTTTCGTAAATTCTGAAACTTCGACATATTTTTTGAAGTAATTCAATATTTTCCTGAAATTTTTTTAAATTGTAGAATACTCATAAAAATTGTCGTACAATCTTCTAGATATTACGACATATTTCGAAATTTTCATATCTTAAAATCAATCTTTTAATATAAAAACATAATTTCATTTTTCCCATCTGTTTGCAAGTGTGAAAAAATGTACGAAATATTATGAAGTGCTAGAAAAAATGTTCAAAAAAAAAATTATTTCCAAATAATAAAAGATATTTACAATCAAAATTTTGTCTCTTATTACTGATGATTACAGGCATTCAGAAATAAAGTACAAAGTCAAATTAAATAACTTATTTGAAAATTCTAATTTACTAAATTGATGTTACTAGTAATGAGTAGAATTGTTACTCTTATTATTAAAGAATTACTTGAAATTTCAATTTTCTCTTTTAGAAATGAATTTAAAAAATTAAAATTTCATTTTGAAAGAAAATAACAATTTTTTTGTTTTGTCAAAGGGACATGACTGAATTTTTTACAGCTTTTTGAATACGAAAACTAATTATTGAATATTGTTAGGAACACTTGTAAAATATATTCTTTTTTTTTACAGGGATGAGCAATTTTCTACTGACCATGAGATGGCTGGATTGGTATAATGGAATGGAATGACTATGGAATTTTTTCACGATTACATTCATACTTATGTATTTACTTATTTAAACTTATACATTCATTCAGATATTTACGTTTCTAAAATTGTATAGAAGCACATAAAACCTGTATAATTTAATTATTCAACTGGACCATAATAATAAAGTATTTCAAAAATACATAAATTTTTTGTTCTCAATTAATAATTTATAACTTTATTTACATATTAATTGTGAAAATTGTTCCATTTTTTCCACATTCGAGCAATGACGTATGTCGCCCGAAAATTTGTGCGAATCCACACAAAAAAACCATTGATTTAAAAAAAAAATTTGATAGAATTTAGCACGTATTTCCCATAAAAAAAAGACGTTTTTGCAAATTTTATTCAGAATCGTTAATATTAGCTTAATCAAGTTTACTTCTTTCTTAAAACTCATATTTTCATTTTGAAAAGTCAAACTAAAATCTTTTTTGGATAAAAACTCAACTACTTTTTTTAATTGTTTTTTTTTTAAATTTAATAATGCATCTCTCTCAGTAGAAATTTTGTCTTTCTAGGATAAAAATGCAACTTTTTGGTTGAAAATTAATTTTCTCTGCTTCAAGATTGAAGTATTTTGTTTGAATTTTGGTTGAACCATTTTGTCATGAAATCTTTTTTGTGTTGAAGTTTCATATTTTTAGTTAAAAATTTATCTCTTTGATTGAAATTTTAGCTATTTTGTTGGAAATTGATCTTTTTTAATTGAAAATTCAACTCCGTGGATTAAAGTGGAATTGCTTTGTTGAAAATTTTATTTTTTTGAATGGAGGTTTCAAGGTTTTGAAAGGTTTCAAAATTTAACGTATTTTTTTTTAAATTTCTTTTTTTGCTGAAAATTTATATTTTCTGGGTGAAAATTCAATTTTTGTACAGAAAATTCGTCTCTTGCCTTTCGTGCATGACTGAAAAATCTGTATTTTTTATAAATTCGTCTTTTCGCTTTGAAAATTATTTTTTGCTTTATGAAATTTCATCCGTGTTGGTTTGAATAACAACAATTATACTATTTTGTTGAAAATTCATCTTTTTAGGTTGACAATTTAATTATTTTGTTGAAAATTTAATTATTTCGTTTAAAATTCAAGCATTTTGTTAGAGAATCATCTTTAATGGTTGAAAAAAGTAATTTTGTTTTATTCAAAAGAAATAAATTTTAAAATTTTTAATGTATGTCTGATAATATTTGAAGCAGACGCAAGCCCCATAAATTTAGCACGTATTTCTTATGAGAAAATTTTTTTTTGTTGAAAATCTATAAATTCATTGATTTATTCTTGAATTTAGAGAATCGAAAATGATAGTGAGCATTTCTATATTTTTTTAAATTTCCGAATTAAACATATTGTAAAAGTTTGATTATTATTTATTTATTAAGCATTTAAATTTAAAAAATGTTATGCTTTGATTCTGGAAGTTTAAAATTCAAAATAGTTTTACTTCAAGTGTTATAATTTGCAGTTCAGTTTTTGTAATTTCAAATGGAAAAAAATGTTAGCTTCAAGAGTTTGAATCTTTTTTTGTAAATCTGGAAAAAATCGGGAAACTACCAGAAATTTTTTCCTTAAATATAGCGGACATCCTGAATTATTAATAAAATTATATTATAATAATTATTAATTTCTTTTAATTATATTTATTTTAATAATTATTCATCACTGGGGATAATACATTCATAATTTTGACAAAAATTATAAATGAATATCGATTATATATATG